>CM053036.1:1832781-1909394 GCA_028564925.1 Lithobates sylvaticus
TTTGGAAGGCCTGTTAATTTTGAGTCTAGGAGAAGATACATGGGCACCATTTGCGCTGCAGCCTGGAGGGTAGGCAGCTAATGAACGTGACTTGCTGGAAGCCTCGGCTTCTTTCGCGTCGGCTTTTGATCAGTGAAATAATAGCTCATTTACTGCGCCGAAGCCTCTCCTGTCTTCTGCTGTGACAATCTGTTCCTTTTCCTCGCCGCTTCTTCTCTTCTGAGCTAACCAACTGTATCATGGGTCTAATATATCCTCCCGTCTCCGATATTGCTTGTGTATATTTCCTGGCGCTCAGCTCTGCTCCAACAAATGCAGTCATTTCTGTCGTAGGCGCACGTCTTCGCACCACGCAGGTTCAGCTTGGAAGAAAACTCTCCATGCTTTTAAAGGGTCAGTCCACCCCAAAAAAAACGATTGCTCAGTTTTCTGGTGGGTGCAGGGGCGTGCGATCGTCTGACAGATTTCTGGGCGCTGTGGAGGCGCGATCCCTACACCCAGGACTGCACATTGGGGATCGCTCTCTCTCATTTAAAGTCAATATAAACCCTAGCTGCATTTGTTGTAGTTTGCTAAAGCACCCTGCATCATAAACAATTGCCACATTTTTCACCTTTTTGCATCCTTTTTTGTATCTCAGTGCTGCTGATCTCCTGCAGCCTCTTTCAGACGCTTTATATCTACATGTATTGTCTCCAGTGGCCTTGGACTGGCTTCTTTGAGCACTTGATGGGCTTATGGATGGAGTCTGATGAGGTCAATGGTGTCCAATTGGGCTCAGTGGGGTCTGATGGGGGTCAATGGTATCTGATGGGGGTCAGTGGGGTCTAATGGGGGTCAGTGGTGTCTGATGGGGGTCAGAGGTGTCTGATGGGGTCAGTGGTGTCTGATGGGGTCAGTGGGGTCTGATGGGGTCAGTGGGGTCTGATGGGGTCAGTGGTGTCTGATGGGGTTAGTGGTGTCTTATGGGGGTCAGTGGTGTTTGATGGCGTTCAGTGGTGTCTGATTGGGTCAGTGGTGTCTGATGGGGGTCAGTGGTGTCTGATGGGGGTCAGTGGTGTCTGATTGGGTCAGTAGTGTCTGATGGGGGTCAGTGGTGTCTGATGGGGTCAGTGGGGTCTGATGGGATCAGTGGTGTCTGATTGGGTCAGTGGTGTCTGATGGGGGTCAGTGGTGTCTGACGGGGTCAGTGGTGTCTGATGGAGTCAGTGGTGTCCGATAGGCTCAGTGGTGTCCAACGGGGTCAGTGGTGTCTGATGGGGGTCAGTGGGGTCTGATGGGATCAGTGGTGTCTGATGGGGGTCAGTGGTGTCCGATGGGATCAGTGGTGTCCGATGGGGATCAGTGGTGTCTGATGGGGATCAGTGGTGTCCGATGGGGTCAGTGGTGTCCGATGGGGGTCAGTGGTGTCCGATGGGGTCAGTGGGGTCTGATGGGGGTCAGTGGTGTCTGATGGGGATCAGTGGTGTCCGATGGGGTCAGTGGGGTCTGATGGGGGTCAGTGGTGTCTGATGGGGATCAGTGGTGTCCGATGGGGTCAGTGGGGTCTGATGGGGTCAGTGGTGTCTGATGGGGGTCAGTGGTGTCCGATGGGGTCAGTGGTGTCTGATGGGGATCAGTGGTGTCTGATGGGGGTCAGTGGTGTCTGATGGGGTCAGTGGTGTCTGATGGGGTCAGTGGTGTCTGACGGGGTCAGTGGTGTCCGATGGGGTCAGTGGGGTCTGATGGGGGTCAGTGGTGTCTGATGGGGATCAGTGGTGTCTGATGGGGATCAGTGGTGTCCGATGGGGTCAGTGGTGTCTGATGGGGGTCAGTGGTGTCCGATGGGGTCAGTGGGGTCTGATGGGGGTCAGTGGTGTCTGATGGGGATCAGTGGTGTCCGATGGGGTCAGTGGGGTCTGATGGGGGTCAGTGGTGTCTGATAGGGTCAGTGGTGTCTGATGGGGTCAGTGGGGTCTGATGGGGGTCAGTGGGATCTGATGGGGTCAGTGGTATCGGATGGGGGTCAGTGGTGTCTGATGGGGTCAGTGATGTCTGATGGAGGTCAGTGGTGTCTGATGGGGGTCAGTGGTGTCTGACGGGGTCAGTGGTGTCTGACGGGGTCAGTGAGTCTGATGGATCTGATGGAGGTCAGTGGTGTATGAGGGGGTCAATGGTGTCTGATGGGGTCAATGGTGTCTGATGGGGGTCAGTGGTGTCTGATGGAGGTCAGTGAGTCTGATGGATCTGATGGGGGTCAGTGGTGTATGAGGGGGTCAATGGTGTCTGATGGGGGTCAATGGTGTCTGATGGGGGTCAGTGGTGTCTGATGGGGGTCAGTGGGGTCTGATGGGGGTCAGTGGTGTCTGATGGGGTCAGTGGGGTCTGATGGGATCAGTGGTGTCTGATGGAGGTCAGTGGTGTCTGATGGAGGTCAGTGGTGTCTGATGGAGGTCAGTGGGGCCTGATGAGGTCAGTGGTGTCTGATGGGGGTCAGTGGGGTCTGATGGGATCAGTGGTGTCTGATGGAGGTCAGTGGTGTCTGATGGGGGTCAGTGGGGTCTGATGGGATCAGTGGTGTCTGATGGAGGTCAGTGGTGTCTGATGGGGGTCAGTGGGGTCTGATGGAGGTCAGTGGTGTCTGATGGAGGTCAGTGGTGTCTGATGGGGGTCAGTGGTGTCTGATGGAGGTCAGTGGTGTCTGATGGGGGTCAGTGGTGTCTGATGGAGGTCAGTGGTGTCTGATGGGGGTCAGTGGTGTCTGATGGGGTCAGTGGTGTCTGATGGAGGTCAGTGGTGTCTGATGGAGGTCAGTGGTGTCTGATGGGGGTCAGTGGGGTCTGATGGGGGTCAGTGGTGTCTGATGGAGGTCAGTGGGGTCTGATGGGGGTCAGTGGTGTCTGATGGAGGTCAGTGGTGTCTGATGGGGGTCAGTGGTGTCTGATGGGGGTCAGTGGGGTCTGATGGGGGTCAGTGGTGTCTGATGGAGGTCAGTGGGGTCTGATGGGGTCAGTGGTGTCTGATGGAGGTCAGTGGTGTCTGATGGGGGTCAGTGGTGTCTGATGGGGGTCAGTGGTGTCTGATGGGGTCAGTGGTGTCTGATGGAGGTCAGTGGTGTCTGATGGGGGTCAGTGGTGTCTGATGGGGGTCAGTGGTGTCTGATGAGGTCAGTGGTGTCTGATGGGGATCAGTGGTGTCTGATGGGGGTCAGTGGTGATAATAGATAATATACTTTGTATCATTGATGTCAATTTAAAAGTTGTTTTCACATCGGCAGTTTAATTCCCATAATACCCGATCCTGCCATAAAAGTTCCAGTACTTCCTGTTGTCGGGTGACAATGCTCTGTCCCCGCCTCCCAGTTGCTCTCCTGTGTTGTCACCCTGTCACATGTGCTTCAGGTGGAGACTACAGGTGACCGTTCAAAGCAATGACGTGCAGCTGATGCTGGAGACAATGCATGTAGACAGGAAGTCTCTGAAAAAGGCTGCAGGGGATCTGCAGCACTGAGATGACAAAAATTGGGAAAAAAATGGATTCTATGACAAAAATAAAAAAAAAACATGTTGATTGTTCACCCAGTTGGACTTGACTTAAAGAAGATGGAGGGGGGGGGGCGGAATCCGGCTAGTGAACCGAGAAGCGCACTTATCCTCCGAGGCGCTCCCGCTGCACCATTCTGGAACACTGAAGGTTTTCAGATAAAAGCACCTGAACCCGCGCACATTCCTTCCTCCTGACTACCATCAATGTTCTGTGAGTCTCAGACACAGGAGGATCATTAATCACAGTTCAGTTCCCCTGACAGGTGGACTCCGAGTGATTGACGGGCAGGAGAGAGAGAGAACTGCAAGATGGCGAGACGAGCCACAGCGATCGCGGCGCCTACTCCCACCACCATCGCCTAATTACAAGGAGACTTCTGGGGATTTATATATAGTAGGTTCACATAGAGTGGAGCCATCATCATCCATGTAGTCATGAACTGGTGATCCCGGACGAGCCCCCAAATGTAGCCAATAAAAAATCCTTTTTTTTTTTTATTGGTCTTATGTAATATTCTCATTTTCTGAGATACTGAATTTTGGGGTGTCACTCGCTGGAAGCCAAAATCATCAAAATTAAAAGAAAGAAATGCTGGAAATATATCACTCTGTGTGTAACACATCTATAGGAGATATAGGAGTTTCACTTTTTGAAGGAAATTACTGAAATAAATTCACTTTTAATGATATTCTAATCCCGTATAATCCATTTATATATAATACTTTATGTCTTCTCAGCTGTTTGCCTGGAATTTTAGCTTCCAAAATACCCCCCCCCCCCCCCCCAGGTCCCAATGTATTCCACTGCATTGAAGATCAAAGTTAGTTGAGAGGTTTTCAGAATCTGGCGCATACCCCCTGATGCCGGGCCCCCTGATAACTGGGCCCCCTGATGCCTGTTGCCCCCTGATGCCTGGGCCCCCTGATGCCGGGTCCCCTGATGCCCGGGCCCCCCGCTATACTTCTCTGTGCTTTCCTTTGTGCTGGCTTCCGTGTCAAATCTGTGTCCTACAATGTAAAGGCTGGTGGAGGGAACCCCAGAGCAAAGCGGGGGGCGCACACATCATCTGACACACCTGGAAGTGTAAAACGATGAACATTCTTCTACTGTCTTCTCAGCTGTTTGCCTGGAATTTTAGCTTCCAAACCCCCCCCCCCCCCCCCCCCCCCCCCCCCCAGGTCCCAACGTATTCCACTGCATTGAAGATCAAAGTTAGTTGAGAGGTTTTCAGAATCCGGCGCATACCCCCTGATGCCGGGCCCCCTGATAACTGGGCCCCCTGATGCCTGGGCCCCCTGATGACGGGTCCCCGGATGCCCGGGCCCCCTGATGACGGGTCCCCTGATGCCCGGGCCCCCGCTATACTCCTCTGTGCTTTCTTTTGTGCTGGCTTCCGTGTCAAATCTGCGTCCTACAATGTAAAGGCCGGTGGAGGGAACCCCAGAGCAAAGCGGGGGGGGCGCACACATCATCTGACACACCTGGAAGTGTAAAACGCTGAACATTCTTCTACTGGCTTCAACACAGAGGAAGCAGGCAGCAGGACAGGTACATACAGGGCCGGGGCTGAGGGGGGGCAGGAGGGGCGGCCGCCCCGGGCACAGTGGTAGGAGGGGGTTGCCCTGCACATAGCAGATCAATGGCTGGCAACCTTCGTTAGTGCTCTAAAGGCTCCTGCTATCACATTGAGCTCCAACGTGCATCCCTCTCAACCCCATCCAACCACAAAAAACACACCATGCATGTACAGCCTACCTTCTACCTTCTAGAAAGCATGTGATTGGCCACACATGTGAGGTAGACGGTTCATTTCATTCCAAACTAAAATTTAGACAATTTTTTGCGTTATTCGGAAATTGGATGTTTCCGAATCTCTGAATTACAAAAGTAACTAATTTTAATTAATCCTAAATAACAGAATAAAATGTTGGCCGAAATTTGAATTCTAATAGTTTTCAAATCAAATTCAAATTTCCAAAGAGAGTAAAATAGAATAGAAAATAAAGGAATAGAATAGAAAAGTATATAATAGAATAGGATAGAATAGAATAGATAAAAAAAGACTAGAAAAAAGGAATAGAGTAAAACAGAACAAAATAGAAGAGAAAATAAAAGAACAGAATAAAATAGAATAGAAAATAAAGGTATAGCGTAGAAACGTATATAATAGAATAGGAAAGAATAGAAAATAAAAGAATAGAAAAAAATTGAAGAAAAAAAAGGAATAGAGTAAAACAGAACAAAATAGAATAGAAAATAAAAGAACAGAATAAAATAGAATAGAAAATAAAGGAATAGCGTAGAAACGTATATAATAGAATAGGAAAGAATAGAAAATAAAAGAATAGAAAAAAATTTAAGAAAAAAAAAGGAATAGAGTAAAACAGAAAAAAATAGAATACAAAATAAAATAACAGAATAAAATAGAATAGAAAATAAAGGAATGTTATAGAATAGAATAAAAATACCATAGAAAAAAAAAGAAAAACTATAACCATTTTCTGAAATTCGAATTTCAAATAGAATAAATGTGAATATAATAGTAAATAATAGAACAGAAAAGGATGCAATAGAAAATAAAAAAAAAACAATAGAATAGAAAGGATATGACCATTTCCCCAAATGTGAATAAAGTCAATTTGAATTTGAATAGAATAAACAATAGAAAAGAATAAAATAGAATAGAAAGAATATAACAATATAACCATTTTCCTAAATTTGAATTTCGAATACAATAGAAAATAATAGCATATAATAGAAAAAAATAATAGAATAGAATCAAATGGAAAGAATATAACCATCTTCCAAAATTCTAATTTCTAATATAATAAATTTGATTTAGAATAGAATTTGAATCAATTCGAATTTTTCCGAATTCAGTCAAATTGAATTTGAAAAACTTGAATCTATTCAAATTTGAATAAACAAAAGAAATTTGAAAATGGATTAAAGGAATTTACCTAATTATTGTAAATAACAAATAGAAACAAAACAAATGTTTCTCGTTCTGCACATGTCTGATGTGACGTGCACACTGCATGCGCAGCCGGAGCGAGGGGGCGGGGAATGGGCGCAGGGCGGCGCATACATTAGCAGTGGTGGAAGGGGGGGGGGGCAGGTCCATATCCTTGCCCTGGGCACTGGACGAAACTGCCCTGGCGGTGGGGTACCTTCCCCTTCGTAGGGGCGTCTTCATTGCATTTTTTCTAAAATAGTGTCTCAGATACTCTTTATAATCTAAACTCAAGAACAAAACAGTTCAGGACTCGAAGCGAATACCGCGACACCCCCCCCCCCAGATCGCCCACCCCCCCCCCCCCCCCATCCCAACCACGGCCACCATCTTTTTTTTTTTTTTACTGTCTTCTATGTGAGGTTCTTAAATGAAAGGATTGTAATGAAGGTGACGGTCTTTGTCTGGGCTCTCTGCTGGTGTCTCGTCTCTATTTCACAGGCCATGACCTCTCTTCCTTGTTGCTGAAGGAGAATTTCTAGAAGCCGAGGACATAAAATCAGAAAAAAATATCACTATTATCACAACCTTTCCTCGGGAGCCTGAAATGACACATTTATATAAATATATATATATATCACAATATATATAAAATTATGAGCGATGTGATTTCAGCCCCTTGGGGATAGGTTGTTTTAATGGTTATAATTTTATATCCTTTTATATCCCTGTATTAAAGTCAATCATTTTATCCTGATGTTCTACATTGTTCTACTAATTGATAGCGGTGACAGTGAGAATTGTTGCGTGATCCCCAGGCAGACGCACGATGAGCACCTATTAAAGTGGAACTAAACGCTCTCAATCAACATTAATTCTTTTTAATCTTTATCCTCCTAGTAGCATTAGTAAATTCATAGGAAGGGAGATTATATTTACTTGTTGTGACTGAACGCTTGGCACCCCACTTGGGTGCTTCCGGCCAAACAGTGCCTCCTGCCCTCCAAACCCTTCCAGCAGACCAAGAGCTAATACCAGCCCTGTTACCCCCAAGCATCGTACACAGACAAGATGTTGAGGTAAAACCAAAGGAATGTCTTTTTATTGAACAGAAATACAGGTTTTTATACACTTCAAAAGTAGGTCAGTCACCACACGAACAATAAAACCAAATATTACCCAAAACATCACACAATGGTTAAATAACAAGGTAGAGTTCATAATAGACCAATCCAATCTTGTAGGAACCTTCAAGAGTTAGCCAAAATTAGCGAGACAGAAACAATAGGTGACTCAATTAATAATGGGAATTCACGCCTAGGAGGCACACAATGGAAGACACCTACCTAAGAATAAACACATAACAAACAGCGATCCCACCCCACCTCAGACTATCCGGCACCAGTCTACAAAAGTCTATGAGAGAAACTCATACAATGTTCCAGTAGTCTGAAAAGGTGGAATTCATTTATTTTCATAGATTTCTTGAGGGATATTGTTGATAAATATTTCTGTCCCAAGTGGAGAAGCCTCTCCAGTCAAGTCTACAAGAGGGACACCATATTCCCTCTGACCATTACCCTGTACAAGCTTAATATTACACCCTTTCATCCACTCCAGAAGGGAAGCTTTATTGTCCTTATTCAGAGAAGTAATCCAAGCCTCACTCTCAGCATTCATCATGTGGTTGTCCATCATTGGAGAATGATCTGCTCTCTCTATGGGATCAGAGACTGAACTGAGCTATTTTTCATTCAGGAAGATTATGGAGGTGGAGGACACTGAAAGGAGACCAGTGGATGGATTAGCAGAGAGGGGTGGAGGACACTGAATGGAAGCCAGTGGAGGGATTGACAGAGAGGGGTGTAGGACACTAAGTGGAGGCCAGTGGAGGGATTGGCAGAGAGGGGTGGAGGACACTGAATGGAGGCCAGTGGAGGGATTGGTAGAGAGGGGTGTAGGACACTGAATGGAGACCAGTGGAGGGATTGGCAGAGAGGGGTGGAGGACACTGAATGGAGGCCAGTGGAGGGATTGGTAGAGAGGGGTGTAGGACACTGAATGGAGACCAGTGGAGGGATTGGCAGAGAGGGGTGGAGGACACTGAATGAAGACCAGTGGAAGGATTGGCAGAGAGGGGTGGAGGACACTGAATGAAGACCAGTGGAGGGATTGGCAAAGAGGAGTTGAGGACACTAAATGGAGGCCAGTGGAGATATTGGCAGAGAAGGGTGGAGGACACTGAATGGAGGCTAGTGGAGGGATTGGCAGAGAGGGGCAGAGGACACTGAATGGAGGCCAGTGGAAGGATTGGCAGAGAGGGGTGGAGGACACTGAATGAAGACCAGTGGAGGGATTGGCAGAGAGGGGTGGAGGACACTAAATGGAGGCCAGTGGAGATATTGGCAGAGAAGGGTGGAGGACACTGAATGGAGGCCAGTGGAGGGATTGGCAGAGAGGGGAGGACACTGAATGGAGACCAGTGGAGGGATTGACAGAGAGGGGAGGACACTGAATGGAGACCAGTGGAGGGATTGGCAGAGAGGGGAGGACACTGAATGGAGACCAGTGGAGAGATTAGCAGAGAGGGGTGGAGGACACTGAATGGAGGCCAGTGTAGGGATTGGCAAAGAGGGGTAGCAGACGCTGAGCGGTGTGTAAGGTGGATGAGTCTGACAGCAGCATTCATGATGGACTGAAGGGGGGAGGAGCCTATGTAAAGATAAGCCAATGAGAAGGGAGTTGCCATAGTCGAGGCGAGAGATAACCAGGGAGTGGATTAGAAGCTTTGTGGTGTCATTGGTTAGGAAGGTGGCTCTTGGAGATGTTGCGGAGGTTGAGGCGATAAGATTTGGAAAGTGATTTGATGTGGGGCCAAAAAGAGAGTTCAGAGTCCAGGACAACACCTAGCACCCTGGCATGTGGGGATGGGTTGATGGTTGTGCCATTTATCTTGACAGAGAAGTCAGGGCAAGGGGCACATGGGGGAGGAAATATTATGAGCTTGGTTCAGTCCCATGAGATAGGATCAGTGCCGAAGATATTGTATAAGGACCACTTGGTACAATTTTTGAAGAAAAGAGCTCAGGGAGTTGTTTGGCCCCTTCATCTCATTAACTTCCTAAACCATTCTGCACAATTTTGCATCATTTGTGGCTCTGTGAGACCCTCTGGTGGAGCTTGGTCCGGAGTCCAATGACTTCAAAAGGAACTTCCAATTTGTAAAATATTCGGTTGAACCTCAATTGATCAATGTTGTCAGAAGATTGCACATCTATGGCTGTCTCCCAGTCAATAATGAATAAAAACATTGGAGAATGATCTGCTCTCTCCATGGGATCAGAGGCTGAACTGAGCTCTTTTCCATCCAGGCAGATTATATTTATTTTTCGTGACTGAACGCTTGGCAGCCCGCTTGGGTGCTTCCACCAAACAGTGCTTCCTGCCCTCCAAACCCTTCCAGCAGACCAAGAGCTAATACCAGCCCTGTTACCCCCAAGCATCATACACAGACAAGATGTTGAGGTAAAACAAAAGGAATGGCTTTTTATTGAACAGAAATACAGGTTTTTATACACTTGAATAGTAGGTCAGTCACCACAGGAACAATAAAACCAAATATTACCCAAAACATCACACAATGGTTGAATAACGAGGTGGAGTTGACACCAGGCTAATCCAATCATGTAACCTTCAAGAGTTAGCCAAAATTAGCCGAACAGACAGAAACAATAGGTGACTTGATTAATAATGGGAATTCACACCTAGGAGGCACACAATGGGAGACACCTACCTAACAATAAACACATAAAAAACAGTGATCCCACCCCACCTCAGACTATCCGGCACCAGTCTACAAATGTCTATGAGACAAACTCATACAATGTTCCAGTAGTCTGAAAAGGTGGAATTCTTTTTTTTATTGATTTCTTGAGGGATATTGTTGATAAATATTTCTGTCCCAAGTGGAGAAGCCTCTCCAACCAAGTCTACAAGAGGGACACCATATTTCCTCTGACCATTACCCTGTACAAGCTTAATAGTACACCCTTCCATCCACTCCAGAAGGGAAGCTTTATTGTCCTTATTCAGAGAAGTAATCCAAGCCTCACTCTCAGCATTTATCATGTGGTTGTCCATCATTGGAGAATGATCTGCTCTCTCTATGGGATCAGAGACTGAACTGAGCTCTTTTCCATTCAGGAAGATTACGGAGGTGGAGGACACTGAAAGGAGACCAGTGGATGGATTAGCAGAGAGGGGTGGAGGACACTGAATAGAAGCCAGTGGAGGGATTGACAGAGAGGGGTGGAGGACACCAAGTGGAGGCCAGTGGAGAGATTGGCAGAGAGGGGTGGAGGACACTGAAAGGAGACCAGTGGATGGATTAGCAGAGAGGGGTGGAGGACACTGAATAGAAGCCAGTGGAGGGATTGACAGAGAGGGGTGGAGGACACTAAGTGGAGGCCAGTGGAGAGATTGGCAGAGAGGGGTGGAGGACACTGAATGAAGACCAGTGGAAGGATTGGCAGAGAGGGGTGGAGGACACTGAATGAAGACCAGTGGAGGGATTGGCAGAGAGGGGTGGAGGACACTGAATGAAGACCAGTGGAGGGATTGGCAAAGAGGGGTGGAGGACACTGAATGAAGACCAGTGGAGGGATTGGCAGAGAGGGGTGGAGGACACTGAATGAAGACCAGTGGAGGGATTGGCAGAGAGAAGTGGAGGACACTAAATGGAGGCCAGTGGAGATATTGGCAGAGAAGGGTGGAGGACACTGAATGGAGGCCAGTGGAGGGATTGGCAGAGAGGGGAGGACACTGAATGGAGACCAGTGGAGGGATTGGCAGAGAGGGGAGGACACTGAATGGAGACCAGTGGAGAGATTGGCAGAGAGGGGTGGAGGACACTGAATGAAGACCAGTGGAGGGATTGGCAGAGAGGGGTGGAGGACACTGAATGAAGACCAGTGGAGGGATTGGCAGAGAGGAGTGGAGGACACTGAATGGAGGCCAGTGTAGGGATTGGCAAAGAGGGGTAGCAGACGCTGAGCGGTGTGTAAGGTAGATGAGTCTGACAGCAGCATTCATGATGGACTGAAGGGGGGAGGAGCCTATGTAAAGATAAGCCAATGAGAAGGGAGTTGCCGTAGTCGAGGCGAGAGATAACCAGGGAGTGGATTAGAAGCTTTGTGGTGCCATTGGTTAGGAAGGTGGCTCTTGGAGATGTTGCGGAGGTTGATGCGATAAGATTTGGAAAGTGATTTGATGTGGGGCCAAAAAGAGAGTTCAGAGTCCAGGACAACACCTAGCACCCTGGCATGTGGGGATGGGTTGATGGTTGTGCCATTTATCTTGACAGAGAAGTCAGGGCAAGGGGCACATGGGGGAGGAAATATTATGAGCTTGGTTCAGTCCCATGAGATAGGATCAGTGCCGAAGATATTGTATAAGGACCACTTGGTACAATTTTTGAAGAAAAGAACTCAGGGAGTTGTTTGGCCCCTTCATCTCATTAACTTCCTAAACCATTCTGCACAATTTTGCATCATTTGTGGCTCTGTGAGACACCCTCTGGTGGAGCTTGGTCCGGAGTCCAATGACTTCAAAAGGAACTTCCAATTTGTAAAACATTCAGTTGAACCTCAATTGATCAATGTTGTCAGAAGATTGCACATCTATGGCTGTCTCCCAGTCAATAATGAATAAAAACATTTTGTGTGCTATGTAAATATAAAATCTTGTGATGGTTCCAATGCGAAAGAGTGAGCAAACATCAAAAACAAATATAAATACAATGTACAGAACGCTGCCCAAACAAATGTCAACAATAAACATTGAAACAGTATAAGAATGTTTCTCTTGAAAAGAAAAAAACAAAACAATAAAGTAGCACCAACTCTCATCCACATCAACACAACTTTCAATTGCCTTCCACTGTGATATTGTATGTGGCACTCAACACCACCACAGGTTTCTTCACCTGTATGAAAAGACATTTTCCAAAAGGGAACGACCTGAAAATGATAAGCGGTCACCTGGGTTCTTGGCTCCAAATATCTTGAAACTGCATTGTACTCATGGCTAATGCTTCCAATATCATACAGGATGTGCCCCGATGTACTGTGCGGATAATATGATGCCTCGTCTATGGATAATGCCTCTAGCGCCCTGTATTACAGAGAAGTAGATACTGTATGTGTTTTAGGAGTTCCGGGCTCTAAGGTTACCAAGATTCAATGATGCAAAGGGTAAAACCCACTGAGGTTGGTCATTAGGGATGGGCAAACGGTTCGGCCCGAGCATAAGTTCGGGTCGTTCAACCGTTTGTTCGCCCCCCCCCCCCCAACCGACCACAATGCACCCTAGTTTTGTGTGCGTTACTGCCAGTTTAAAGCTATATAGTTTTGTGCGTTACTGCAAGTTTAACGCCAGTTACTTCTGTGTGCGTAACTGCCAGTTTAACGCCATATAGTTTTGTGTGCGTTACTGCCAGTTTAACGCCATATAGTTCTGTGTGCGTTACTGCCAGTTTAACGCCATATAATTCTGTGTGCGTTACTGCCAGTTTAACGCCATATAGTTCTGTGTGCGTTACTGCCAGTATAACGCCATTTACTTCTGTGTGCGTTATTGCAAGTTTAACGCCATTTACTTCTCCGTCATCAAGAAAGAGTAGAGAGCAGTCACCCTATTCCATCACATTCTGCAGTTGTTATCTCCTGGCCCACTCCCCAAAGCTCAGCTGTCTGGGCTTTTTTCAGCACATCTGCAGCAGGTCGCACTGTTGCTATCTTCAAACTGTGTCTCAGGCGTGGCAAAAACACCAGCCATTTGGGTACCACATGCTTAACAGGGCATTTAACGTCCAATAACTCAGGCAAAAGCACCTAAAAGCCACACAAAAGGGGCACATATCTGTTCCTCCTCCTCCTCCTTACCCACTTCCGTCTGCCCCTGCTATACCGAGTTATTACCTCTCAGCAGCCTCCACTGACAGGGATGATGGTATAGCACAGGGTATCCCAGGTCCTAGCAGCACATCTGCCAGCCGCACACCATCAGCTGTAGACTGTAGCTGGCAGATTTCTCTGCCCCATCTGCTGCAGCAGAAAAAGTCCGTGCCACCCACATGCTCAGTGTCTAAATGCAAGCTTGTCAAAGCTGTTGGCTCTCCAACTTCTGCCTTTCAGCCTGGTGGATTCTGCCCCCTCCTGTGAATTTGCACAATGTGCTGTACCACAATGGCAGGTTCCCAGTCGCTACTACTTTTTACAAAAGGTCGTTCTATCTCTCTAGCATCACGTGGAAGGAAATGTTCTGGCATCGATGGGCAAGGCAGTCAGCCGTAAAATCCACCTTACTGCTGACACGTGGTCCAGCAAGCATGGGCAGGGATGATATATTTTGTTCACAGCACACTGAGTAACGCTGCTTACAACTAAAAAGGATGGAGGACAGGGCTCGGTGCTGCAGCTTGTTGTGTCCCCACGTCTCCATACAGCTGGTGGTGATGATGCCAGACCTGTGACCTCTCCTCATCATCCTCTGCCACCTCTATGCCCTCCTCTGCAGAACATCAGTACCCCCTAAGCGTTCAAAGGGCTATTAACAGAGCCAGGCTAAAAGGTGCCATGCAGTGCTTCATCTGGTGTGTTTAGGGGACAGGAACCACACCGGAGCAGATTCTTGCAGCTCTGCAGGGACAGGCCCAGAGGTGGTTCACACCATGCCAGCTGGAGCCAGGAATGGTGGTATCCGATAATGGCTCAAACCTCCTGTCCGCCCTTAGACAGGGAAAGTTGACACATGTGCCATGCCTGGCACGTGTCCTCAATTTGGTGGTGCAGCGTTTCCTAAATACATACCCGGGGTTCCAAGATGTGCTAAAGCTGGCCAGAAGAGTCTGTGGCCATTTCAGGCGGTCCTAGACAGCCAGTGCTCGGTTGGCTGAAATTCAGCGGGAAATCCACCTGCCCGTAAACCGCCCGTAAACCGCCTGATCCAGGCCCCGGAAAGCGGCGGGAGGGGGGCCTCTCCCACCGCAGATAAAAGAGACCACAATTATCGGAAATCAGACCTCCGGCCAAACAAGAGGATACCGGACTTATGTCAGCTAGCTGCTGCCATAATAACGATATCCCCCTTCAATGTAAGGACGTATATCAGCATGCAGCAGTCCGGAAGTGGTTAAAAACTATACGAAACCTGTTTGGGGGGCTCAAAACTCCTTTCTCAGGGCTAGGAAACAAGGCAACAAAAAAATCATACGAGTCGGGTATCTAGGAATGGAAGTCTAGATCAGCATGATTTAATAAACGACCTGGAGGATGGGGATGGGGGAAACAGTTCAATCTCTGTATTTGCGGACGATACTAAGCTAAGCAGGGCAATAACTTCTCCGCAGGATGTGGAAACCTTCCAAGAAGATCTGAACAAATGAATGGGGGGAGGGGCAACTACATGGCAAATGAGGTCCAATGTCGAAAAATTTAAAATAATGCATTTGGGTGGCAAAAATCTGAATGCAATCTATAGACTAGGGGGGGGGGAGAACCTCTGGGGTGATCTAGGATGGAAAAGGACATGGGGGTCCTAGTAGATGATGGAGACCACTGTACTAAATGAAAAAAAGAAACATACAAAAGTGCAGGACACACGTGGAGTGAAGATATAAGACAAGATAAAAACGAGTCAATGGCTGGGCCTTAGTGACCTTTACCTCTATGGTAATACAACAGGCAGTGTAGACACAGAAGAAATCTCCGGCTTGTAGATTGAGCTGTATATATTTGTCTGGAGATATTCAGGATAAGAGTAATCACCGCACAATCCAGCACTGCTCGGGACTCGATATAATGTAACAAAACTAGAATGAATATTATAATAACGTTTTATTAAAGCCATTAAGCCATAAAGCTGTGGAGTTGATGGGAATGGCCTATTTATCGGCACCAGATAAGCACCTGGATGTGTGCATGGAACGTTTTTATGTTTTTAATGTTTTTTAATAAAACGGTATTACACGCTACAGTGCGTTGTTGTTTTGTTGCATTATACGGGTCACATCCGGTGTAATACCGGCGGCATTATCCTCCAAGGTGAAATATTGGGCTGTACCGCATTGTACACCGGGCCACATCCTGCATCATATTGGACGCATTATCCACAAACACAAGACGGTTCCAAGATGTTCGGAGGAAGGAGCACAGATGACCTTTTATAATTTTAAGGTCATTCGCTTTTGGAGAGTTTCTTTCCGAACGGGTGAAGGGATCACAAGTGGTGTCGGGCGCAGCATACAAATAGGTTGAAATATCACAGAGAAAGAGAATGGAAAGTTGTTGTCTCGATGTGGACTGGAGCCGGTTTTGCTGTTAAAACACAAACTTTTGTTAAAGATTGTACATCTTCTACGTTTTATTGATCGAGAGACGCATTTGGTGTCTATTTATAAAATATTTATTTAAAAAAACTCTGTAATTTGCCCCATATGTTTATTTGCTATGATCGTCAGCTCCACCTAGCAGTTTACATAGATCAATCAAGGAAATGATTGGCATTATGGCCACCAGGTGGAGCTGACGATCATAGAAAATAAATATATTAGGCAAAGTTCTGTGATTTTTTTTTGGTGATGGTTTTGCGAATGTTTGAGACATTTGCAATAAATTCTTTATATAGACCCCCATTGCTACAATTGTCTTTTATGTTCTAGTTGTCCCCCTGTGACATGAGATTCTGGTGAACGTTAGAGTTTGGCATTTCAACACCCATTTCGTAAGCACAATCCACAGTTATCATCATCCCACTGTCAGGACCAGGATGTGAACCCACGACCTCTGCTGCATCCAGCAGTAGCTGTACTTGCTGAGCCACCTGAGATGCTGGACGGCATCCTACCTGATACCTTGGATAATCTTACCTTGTACATTGTTTCTGGTGAACCTTGAACTCCTTGCTCCTCCCATGAACTTCCTATTTGAGCCATGCCATTTATGGTGAGCCTTGAACTCCTTGCTCCTCTCATGAACTTGCTATTTGAGCTATGCCATTTCTGGTGAACCTTGAACTCCTTGCTCCTCCCATGAACTTCCTATTTGAGCTATGCCATTTCTGGTGAGCCTTGAACTCCTTGCTCCTCCCATGAACTTCCTATTTAAGCTATGCCATTTCTGGTGAACCTTGAACTCCTTGCTCCTCCCTTGAACTTTCTATTTAAGCTATGCCGTTTCTGGTGAACCTTGAACTCCTCGTTCCTCCCATGAACTTCCTATTTGAGCCATGTCATTTCTGGTGAACCTTGAACTCCTTGCTCCTCCCAATAACGTCCTATTTAAGCCATGCCGTTTCTCGTGAACCTTGAACTCCTTGCTCCTCCAATGAACTTCCTATTTAAGCCATGCCTATGCACTTCCTGTTTGCCAGATTATTGTGATCTTTCTAGCTGATATCGTGCTCCTGCATACTGCAGCTGTCCTTATTTTCACTACCACTCGTTATCAACCTTTGGCTTGTTCCTCGACTTCATTTCCACTTGATCTCAACCTGCAACCACTTGTTACCGACCGTTGCTTGATCCCTACCTGCTAAATCTGCTACTGGACCCCAGGTTGCTCACCTCCTGGTGGGGAGATCCTGTAGACAGTGACCTGGTACTAACACAACGCAAAACCCATCTCCACCATCAGGAGCTCTGGAGAACACCGGTTAGCGCTCACCTCAGGTGAGTCCGCGTCATCCTCCAGGGTGATCTGCTTGTGTACTTATCCAGCTGGTTGGCGGGATAAGTACAACTGCTATAGCTACTAGACATGTGCGATTAGTTTCGTACAAATTCGTAATTCGTACAAATTTTACGAAATTCGTACGAATTTACGAATACGTAGTACAAATCTTTTCGAATACAAATTCCGTACGGAATACGAAATTCCGTCTACGAATTTCAGCTCCAAATTATTCGAATCAAACTACCAATATCGAATTTCAACTAATTCGAAAGAAATTATTATAGCGGATATAACAAATGATTCGAATGATTCGTAAAACAAAGGGACATTTTTGCAGGAAAAAAAGCGATTTAACCACCTCACTACAGTGCATTTTCACCCCCTTCCTGACCAAGCCATTTTTCAGCTTTCAGCGCTGTCGCACTTTGAATGACAATTGCGCAGTCATACAACACTGTACCCAAATGAAATTGTTATCATTTTTTCCCCACAAATAGAGCTTTCGTTTGGTGGTATTTGATCACCTCTGCGTTTTTTATTTTTTGCGCAATAAACAAAAGAAGAGCGACAAATTTTAAAAAAAAACAATATTTTTTACTTTTTGCTATATTAATATCCCCAAAAAATATATATAAAAAAAACATTTTTTTTCCTCAGTTTAGGCCGATACGTATTCTTCTACATATTTTCAGTAAAAAAAAAATCGCAATTAGCGATTATTAATTAGTTTGCGCAAAAGTTATAGCGTTTACAAAATAGGGGATAGTTTTATAGCATTTTTATTAATATTTTTTTTTTACTAGTAATGGCGGCGATCTGCGATTTTTATTGTGACTGCGACATTATGGCGGACACATCGGACATTTTTGACACATTTTTGGCACCATTGTCATTTACACAGCAATCAGTGCTATTTAAATGCATTGATTCCTGTATAAATGACACTGGCAGTGAAGGGGTTAACCACTAGGGGGCGGGGAGGGGTTAATTATGTTCCCTGGGAGTGATTCTTACTGTGGGGGGAGGGGACTCACAAGGGGAGAAGACCGATCAGTGTTTCTCTGTACAGAGAACACACCATCGGCTCCTCTCCTCTGACAGGACCGTTGATCTGTGTGTTTACACACACAGATCCGCGGTCCCGCTGTGTTACCGGGCAATCGCGGGTGCCCAGCGGACATCAGCGGACATCGCTCCCTGGAGTGCACAGAAGGGGAGGACGTCATATGACGCCCTTCCTCGCTGAGAGCTGCGCCGCCTGGCCGTCAATTGACGGCCGGCGGTCGCAAGGTAGTTAAAATCACTCGCGGCTATTGCCGGCTAATGAATTGTCGGCTCCGTAACACAGAGAACAGTCATTCATTGATAAAAAAAAAGCGTGGGGGTCCCCCCAAATTCAATAACCAGGCCCTTCAGGTCTGCTATGGATATTAAGGGGGACCCCGCTTCAAATTTAAAAAAAGACGTGGGGTCCCCCCTAAATATAATATCCATACCAGACCCTTCAGGGTGGAGGGGGACCCCACGCCATTTTTTTTTTTGGCCGGGGTTCCCCTTAAAATCCATCTGAGACCCCCCAAAGCACCTTGTCCCCATGTTGATGAGGACAAGGGCCTCATCCCCACAACCCTGGCCATTGGTTGTGGGGGTCTGCGGGCGGGGGGCTTATCGGAATCTGGAAGCCCCCTTTAACATGGGGACCCCCAGATCCCGCCCCCCCGTGTGAAATGGTAAGGGGGTACAAAAGGGCCCCTACCATTTCACCAAAAAAGGTGACAAAAATTGTAAAAATGACAGGAGACGGTCTTTGACAATTCCTTTATAAAAATCTTCTTTCTTCTGGTCTTCCTTCTTCCTTTCTTCATCCTTCCAGATTCCGATAAGCCCCCCGCCCGCAGACCCCCACAACCGATGGCCAGGGTTGTGGGGATGAGGCCCTTGTCCTCATCAACATGGGGACAAGGTGCTTTGGGGGGGACCCCAAAGCACCCTCCCAATGTTGAGGGCATGTGGCCTGGTACGGCTCAGGAGGGGGGGGCGCTCTCGTCCCCCCCTTTTTTCCTGCGGCCTGCCAGGTTGCATGCTGGGATAGAGTCTGGTATGGATTTTGAGGGGGGCCCCACGCCATTTTTTTTTTGGCCGGGGTTCCCCTTAAAATCCATCCCAGACCTGAAGGGCCTGGTTATTGAATTTGGGGGGACCCCCACGCTTTTTTTTATCAATGACTTTCAATGAATGACTGTTCTCTGTGTTACGGATCCGACAATTCATTAGCCGGCAATAGCCGCGAGTGATTTTAAATACCTTTTTTTCCTGCAAAAATGACACTTTGTGCAGGAACAGTTCTCGATATTACATATACTGAATCTTGAATTCATTCGAAGCATTCGTTATATCCGCTATTATAATTTCTTTCGTATTAGTTGAAATTCGATATTTGTAGTTGGATTCGAATTGTTCTCTGTGTTACGGGAAGCGGCAATTCATTAGCTGCGTTAACGATTCGTAACAATTCAAAAAAATTTCGCACGAATTCGAATGGAATTTCGTACACGAATTACGAATTACGAATTTTTTTATATACGAAACGGAACGAAACAAAACTAAACAAATTTTTTGACAGTTCCCATGTCTAATAGCTACTGGTCTCCAAGCCTGACCCCTGACCGTAACACCCACCTTAAAAAAGGCCATGGAGGCACCACGTGAGTCCACGTAGGCAGGAAGTGGCTACAGGATCATCAACACTGAGATGTAACAAGGATGAAAACAAGTATTTTATTAAAAAAAAAAAAAAATAAATAAATAAACATGGATATTGTTAATCATACGTAATCCTTCAGCAAACAAAACCCAGTCCAGTTGTGGTTTACATCTACCTTGAGGTAAATCCCGTGATTAAAAAAAAAAAAAAAAAAAGAAGGAAAGTTGCCATTGCTGACGTCTGAGAATGCGATTCATCAAATGCTTATTTTCCCCATAAGATCCGTGGATTACGACTGTAGAATGATATATACAAAATTACTTATGTGCTCGGTGTATGAAGATGAAGAGCCGGGCGTTTGATGTACGGTGTTAATAAGCATTAGAAGATGATGGATATGTACAGCATGCAGGGCTAGGCAAAGGTTTTAATGAGGATGTCAAATACAATGTAACACTTGTTCTAATCGTGATATACATTTAATTGATGTTGTATTATGTTTGGATGCCTTTTAATCCCCTTAGAGAGAAATAAGCTTTTGATAAATCGTTTAAGGGGGGATTTTTTTTTTTTTTTTACATCAAATTTTAAAGCGGTACTTCTGCCGCAAACATAAATACAGAAAAAAAAAATACAAAGAAAAATACTAAGAAGATTCAATTAAACCCATTTTAAATACACAAAAAAATACAAAGTACACTAAATAAAAATAAACAACCATGAATACAGAAAAAGATACAAAGAACACTAAATTAAATAAACAATCATAAATACGCATACAAAAAAAACCTGAAAAATACAAAGAAAAGTACATTTAAAAATTCTTAAATACACAAAAAATACAAAGTACACCAAATTAAATAAACAACCATGAGTATAGAAAAAAAATTCAAAGAACACTTAACTAAACAACCATAAATACTAATTAACCAGTTGCCGCCCGCCCACTGTCATATGACGGCGACCCAGAGCGGCCGTTCTCGTGCGCCCGCACTCTGATCTCTGTAAAGAGCCGCATCTGCAGCTCTTTAACCATGTGATCGGCTGTGTCCAATCACAGCTGGTCACATGTAAACACAGAGATGCCGGTAATGTGTGGTGAGGAGAGCCGATCAGTGGCATCTCCACGCAGGGGGACATCTAGGCATGTAATCAGGGCACTGATTACTATATAATGCCAACAGTGTTACCAATCAGTGCCCAACATTGCGCACCAGTGCCAGCAATCAGTGCCCACCATTGCCCACCAGTGCCAGCAATCAGTGCCCACCACTGCCAGCAATCAGTGCCCACTATTGCCCACCAGTGCCAGCAATCAGTGCCCACCACTGCCCATCAGTGCCACCCATCAATGCCCATAAGTGCCCATCAGTACCGCCTATCCGTGCTGCCTATCAGTGCCCACCAGTGCTGCCTATCAGTGCCCACCAGCGCTGCCTAAAAGTGCCCATCAGTGCCACCTATCAGTGCCCATAAGTGCGACATATCAGTGCCACCTAACCACTGCCCATAAGTCCTGCCTCGTCAATGCCGACCAGTTCAGCCTATCAGTGCCCATCAGTGCCGCCTAATCAGCGCACATCAGTGAAGGAGAAAAATTACTTTGTTATAAAATTTACTGACAGATGGGCACAAATTTACAGTTTTTTTCAACATTTTTGGTCTTTTTATTTATTTATTTGTAAAAAAATAAAAAAAACAGCAGTGGTTAAATACCACCAAAAAAAAATCTCTATTTGTGTGAAGAAAATTATAAACATTTCTTCTGTGTACAGTGTAACATTGTAGAATTGTCATTCAAAGTGCGACAGCGCTGAAAGCTGAAAAATGGCCTGGGCAGGAAGGGGTGAAAGTGTCCTTACTCTAGGCAAGGGGTTAAAACAACAGAAAACATACAAAGAACAGTAAACTAGATAAACAACCATAAATATGAAAAAAAAAATTCAAACAGCATTAAAAATAAACAACCATAAATACACAAATGACAGAAAAAAATATTAACTACAGTAAATAAAAAAAAATCTTAAATACACAAAAAAAAAAAGGATACAAAAAAACACTACATTAAAAAACCATAAATATAGAAAAAACTCAAAGAACACTAAAAATAAACAACCATAAATACAGAAATGACAGAAAAATATGTAAAATGTACAGTAAATTAAAGAAAAATTCTGAATAGACAAAAAAAAAAAAACACAAAAAAATACAAAGAACAGTAATTGCAATAAACAACCATAAATACACTAAAATAAACAACAAAGTGTGGTTGGGGGGGGGGGGGGTACACGTGTGGGCTCCTTACCAAGCTATACTATGTACATCTATTGACACACACAGTGCAGCTTGGTCCTGCCCCCTTCTCACAGAATTTAATTGAGGGCAGCAGGAGCCAATGTCTGCCGCTGCCCTCAATGAGTCCATTGAGGAAAGAAAATGGAAAATTTATATCAAATACTTACCGTAATTTTCCTTTCCTGATGGACTCCATGGCAGCCAACGTATGGGTTAATCCCGCCTCTCCTACCTCATAGGACCCCACTCCCATAAATCTTTGCTCCCAGCTAGGTACCGTGTTCCATAACTTAGCCTACTCCAGCAATGGGAGGGAACTCCGGCTGCCATGGAGTCCATCAGGAAAGGAAAATTACGGTAAGTATTTGATATAAATTTTCCATTTTCCTGACAGACTCCATGGCAGCCAACGTATGGGAAATAACTAGCCATACACTTCCGGGTGGGACAAATTGCTGGTTTTAGAAAAAAAATTTTAATTGGCATTGTCAACAGATAAGACATTCAAACCAAAATTAACTGAAGAAAGAGCCGCCGGCTCAACACAATAGTGTGTCATAAATGTATTTATCGATGACCACGATGCTGCTTTGCAAATCACTTCTGCAGACACATGACGGGAAGCTGCCCAAGACGTTGAAACACTTCTAGTCGAGTGTGCCATCACCGCTTCTGGAGGGACCAGACCCTTAGCCGTATACGCCCTTTGAATAGCCTGGACAATCCAGGCTGATATGGATCTGGAGGAAGCACGTAATCCTCTATTCTTCCCTTGAAAGTAAATGAAGAGGTAATCCGATTTCCGGAAGGGAGCCGTTGCTTCCAGATAGACTCTTAGGATTTCTCCGACATCTAGAGGATGGATACTAGAATCGTCAGATGAATGGAACGTTGGGAGAACTATTTCTTGATTCTCATGAAAGACGGACGTCACTTTGGGATTTGATCCCAACATAGGGATCAAGACCACCCTATCCGGAAAAAAGGTGATAAACGGTTCTTTGAAACCCAGAGAGCTGATCTCAGATACCCTTTTGGCAGATGTTATGGCCACCAGGAACACTGTCTTGAGAAAAAGATCTTTGATGGACAATTGATCCATTTGTCGAAAATCCTCTCCTGAAAAGAAGTCCAAAACGAGGGGAAGATCCCACTTGGAGAATCTTGGCCTCCTTTGAGGTCTAAGTCTTGTTGCACCTTTAAAGAATTGCCTGACGAGAGGATGTTTTGCCCAAGCAACGCCTGTGAATGCAGAAATCGCAGAGACCTGAACTCTAAGAGAGCTAACGGCCAAGGGCAACTCCAGGCCTGTCTGCAGGAAACCCAGAATGTCCGATATTTTCGGGTCTTTAAATGAACCTCCAACAGTAGGGATGAAACTCACGAATCTTGCCCAGATTCTTTGGTACACTCTGTTAGTACCCTCTCTCCTGGCACTCATCAAGGTTTCAATTGCTGTGTTAGGACACCCTAAGGCTGTCAACCTTTCCCTTTCAACCACCAGACCATCAGGTGGAGATGGGATGGACATGGGTGAAGCGATGCTCCCTGTAGCAGGAGATCTGGCCTGGGAGGAAGAGGGACTGGGTCCCGACAACTGAGCTGCGTCAGGAGAGGAAACCATGGCCTGTTGGGCCAATATGGAATTACCGCTATTATTTCGGCTTCTTCCCAGCGGAGTCTTGACAGAAAACGGAGAATGACCGGTACTGGGGGAAAGGCATACGCCTTGAGAAACCTCCACTGGTCCGTCAACGCATCTATCCCATAAGCTTGGGGACAACGATTCCTCGTGTAATACTTCTCGAGTTTCGCATTGCAGGGTGATGCAAAGAGGTCCACTTCTGGTGTTACTCCTAGAGACAGAATCCAATTGAACACTTCTATATGGAGGGACCACTCGTTGTTGTCCAATGCTACTCTTGAGAGGAAGTCCGCCTGGACATTCTGGACTCCGGGGAGGTAAACAGCCGTCAGATTCGACAAATTCGCCTGGGCCCAAGCCATAATCGGACTGACCTCCTCTAGTAGATCTAGACTGCGAGTACCCCCTTGTCTCTTGATGTAGGCTACCGCAGTCGTGTTGTCCAACCTCAACAGAACCGAAGCTCCTGAAATCAGGTGACGGAAGGCTTGAAGAGCTTGAAAGGCAGCTCGGAGCTCCAAGACATTTGACACCACCCCTTGAGATGGGAAGTCCCATTTCCCCTGGGCTACTTCTGATAGACAGAGGGCTCCCCAGCCCCTGTTGCTGGCATCCGTCGTTACCACAATCCAGGAGATTGGTGCAATAGAGTGGCACTTGAGGAGATTCTCCTGATGAAGCCACCATGGAAGACACTCCCTCATGGACGGGGTCATTCTGACAAAGTGATCTTGTGACTCTGGGATCCATTGTTGAAGAAAACCCTTTTGGAAGGGTCGCATCCTCCACTGTGCCCATTTTACCATGGGAGCTGTGGCCACCATGGTGCCGATAACTCTGAGGCAATATGAAGCCCTGAGGCGAGGACATGTCAGGGCGAGCCGAATCCTGTCTTGAATTACTGGGATCTTCTCCCTGGGTAAGGAGATGGTACTCTTTACCGTGTCGAACTGCGCCCCTAGGAATATCAGGGACTGGGTCGGATCCAACTGACTCTTCTCCCTGTTCAACAACCAGCCGAACTCCGTCAAGACCGAGATGACTTGGTCCCGATGTAAACGAAGCTGGTCTCTGTCCTGCGAGAGCAGGAGTAGATCGTCCAGGTAGTGGTGTAACCGGACACCTTTGACCCTGATTAGGGCTACCACTGCCAGTAGTACCTTTGAGAACACTCGAGGCGATGTTGTCAGCCCGAAAGGAAGACAGGTGAACTGGAGATGTCTCTGCTCCACTGCGAACCTGAGGTATTGCTGAAAATTCTTCGCGATTGGAACATGAAAATACGCATCCTTCAGGTCTACTGAGACCATCCAATCCCCTGGCTGAATCGTTTGACTTATGGTCAAGAGGGTCTCCATCTTGAACCTCTCCTTCTGGATGAAGGAGTTCAAGTACGTTAGGTCGATGACTGGCCTCCATGACCCGTTCTTTTTGAGAACCATGAAGAGAGGAGAATATATTCCCTGAAATTTTTCCTCTACTGGCACCGGAATGACGGCCCCTTGAGATATCAGAGAGTCCGTGTAGGCCAATAGAATTTCTCTCTTTTCTTCTGACTGTGGAAGAACTGTGGGAATAAAGCGGTGTGTAGGTGGGTTGGTGAAAGTCCAGGTATGACCTGTAGAAATAGTTTTGACTGTCCAGAAATCTTGGACCGAGGCTGCCCAGACGTGCTGGAAATGGAGTAATCGTGCTCCTACCTGCTCCACCTGGACAGGCTCCATATCAAAAGGACTTAGTCGTATCCCGACCCCCAGAGGGTGTGGTTTTTGTGGACTTCTGTCCTGAAGGTTGATTTCTTCGCCAGTTTTTCCTGAATTCCCTGCCAGGTCTGTAACGACGTGCGTCTCTAGCACGCTCCTGATCATGTCTAGGTTGAGCTCTTCTCTGGCTCAAGATACGACGATCCTGGGGTAGGAAACCTGACTTACCCCCGGTAGCGCGTGTGATGGCCGAGTCCAGCTTGTTCCCGAAGAGGGAGGAACCCTCAAAGGGAATCTTGCACCACGCCTGTTTGGAGGCCGGATCCGCCACCCATGGACGCAACCACAGGGCCCGTTTAGCTGTGACCGAAGATAGCATGACACGCGATACCAACCGGATAATGTCCAGGGATGCCTCACCCAGAAAAGCCGATGCCATCCTCAATTCGTGCACTGGGGAATTCCTGACCACGTCATCGGATATACTTCCCAGGGTTGCACCTACGTCATCTGTCCATGATTCCATGGCTTTCGACAAAGCCGCAAGAGCTAAGGCCGGTTTGCAGGCCATCCCTGCAGTAATATATATCCGTTTGAGATCAGTGTCGATCTTCCTTTCCAAACCATCTCTGAATGACACTGTATCTTCCAGTGGAAGCGTGACATGTCTCACCAATCTCATGAGCGCCGCATCAATGAGGGGGGCTGAATCCAGATATTTC
This sequence comes from Lithobates sylvaticus, assembly GCA_028564925.1. NCBI lineage: Eukaryota > Metazoa > Chordata > Amphibia > Anura > Ranidae > Lithobates > Lithobates sylvaticus. The sequence continues at coordinate 1,859,059 of CM053036.1, forward strand.
ACCTCCTCGCTCTTGAATGGGTACATTTTTGCCACTTTGGTGATTAAAGAGTTCTTTCTTTCAACCTTCCCCCATTCATCAGATATGATTTCACCAAGCTCACTTAAGAAAGGGAAATTCGGGCGCTCTTTTTTTCAGATGTTTAAAATACTTCTTTTGTTTGGAGGGCATCTCTATTGGGTCTTCCCATTTTAGCGCATCCTTAACTGCCCTGACCAAATGAGGGACTTGAGAGAAGTCGAACCCCGCTCCATATTCATCCACCTCGACCTCCTCATCTGAGGATCCATTTGACGAGAGATAGTCATGAGAGGGACCCGGAACCTCAAGTTCGACTGCATCCGCAGTTGAGGCCGGTGCTGAAGGGGGAATGGCTATGTGGGCTGACTCTGTCCTGCTCAGAGATTCTTGCACAACCTTCCTGACCAGTGCTTCCACCTGCTGGTCACCTGCACCTCTCTCTTTCGCAGCTCTAGAGTAGCATGCTTCGCAGAGAGATCTGTCCTCCGGGACATAAGCCCTACACCCCCAGCAGGCTTTTTTCTCCGTGCGACCGGAATGGCGGCGGGAATCATGTTTAGAGCCGGACCTTGATCTGTCCGTGTGATGTTTAGAAGAAGATCTTGACTTTGATTGGTCACGTTGTGACCTGGATTTCTCTTCACGTGCTACTGGATGATGATCGGACCTAGAAGGGCTGCGGCATAAGGGCTGACCACTAGGCGGCGACGACACATCCATGGCAATGGCAAAAACAGCAGAGACTTCCACAGAAACCGCTATATGAACAAGAAAACAGCGTTTGCAGATTCCTCTCAGAAGCCAGGGCATAGCTGTATCTGACAGCTATTTGAATCTGCCGCCCTGGATGACGTCACGGCGCTCCAAGCGTCGTCGTGCGCCGCCTTACGACGTCCGCGCGCATGCGCGGCCACCGCCGTTCCGCCCGGACTGCGCATGCGCGAGCCAAGCCTCACTCTGGCTCAGGGCCGTGCGCATGCGCCGTAGGGACGAACAGCGGCGGACTGGAACGCAAATGCGCTCCAGCCGCCATACTGAGGACACACAGGAAACAAACACACAGAATAAACACCGGCTGCCATGGAATATGATAAAAGCATACGATACCCATCCAGTATGACGAAGCGATCCGACCTGACCCTCCAAGCGCCGTTCACAGGCGGGCACGACCGGGCATCAAATGGAAGGCCTCCTGCTAATAGCGAGGACGAATGGCCAAATTGCCGCTTGCCAGTCAATGACTGGATAGTAAGCTCTTCAGGCACCACAACATCACCCGTGTCCACCCTGCTAATAGCTGGGCAACTGGACTCCAAAACCGCCATCTCTTCACCGCCAACGCAAGGGGAACGCCAGGACTGGATCACTACTCCTTAAGGTAAGAACTACCTCTTTAGTCCTAAGGAGGAGGACAAAAAAGGAACACGGTACCTAGCTGGGAGCAAAGATTTATGGGAGTGGGGTCCTATGAGGTAGGAGAGGCGGGATTAACCCATACGTTGGCTGCCATGGAGTCTGTCAGGAAAGAGAGCAGTGCCTTGATCAGGCTTAGGTAAGTATGGGGGGGGGGGGGGCTGAATTGAAATTGCAATTCATAGGTTCTTTTTTTACCCTTATTGCATGGAATGCATTAAGGTGAAAAACCTTTAGCCTTACAACCATTAAAATAAATAATCTTAAATATACAAAAAAACAAACAAAAGAAAATTTTAAAATAAGTAAACTGAAAAAAAAAAAACAGGAAAAAAATACAATACACTAAATTAAATCAACAAGCAAAAATACACAAAAAATAAATAAATAAAAAAACACAGAAACAAATAACAACCACAAATACTCAAAAAACTGTAAAAGCTGCAAAGGACACCAAATTGAATAAACAAACATAAATACACAAAAAATACAAATAACACTAAATTAAAATTAATTAATTAATTAAATTACTAAAGATCAAAAAAAAAATAATAAAAAAAATAATAAAAAATTCAAATTTCCCTAAGCAGTCCAAAGATCATTCCGGTTATTTTCACGACAAAAATAATTTCCCCCAAACCCCTCCCCCCACGTCTAGACGGAACATCTCCCCGATGGGACAGAAAACAAACAGTGGATTCCCAGCTAATCCAAACAGTTTTCTTGCTATAAATACACTTTAAACGCTCGGTTTGTGTTTCGCCTGCGGCCTGTTTTTCTCTTTACAGCGCGGCTGCAAACATCCAGCCTTGTGGAAGGGAAATCTCATTATTCTCGGGGAGGCGGGTAGGCGGGTAGGTAGCCGTGCGGCAAACGGCTGAATAGAGATCACTGAAGGAAAACAAAAAGCCACGAGCTGAAAAGTTCCAGCTTGATGTGCATCAAGGGAGGAAGAAAGACCACCCGGCCAGTGAGGGGGAAGGGCCGTCTATGCCGCCGCGCTCACGTACCTGCCTTCTATTCATTCACCGGCGCCGCCGATATAAAAGGGCCCATTCAGCGCTGGCGAGCCGCTCACATAAACTAAAATTAGCCGCTACTTGTAACCTTCTTTTCTTTCTTTCACTCTCTCTCGGAAAGAGTCGGAGCGCTCGATGTGCGATGGAAAGGCGCACACAACTTTACGTGGAAGAAGGGTATAATTTTCTTTTAATTATCCCTCAGGGAAATGAAGCGATGGTGGGAAGTGGCTGCGGCGGGAGTCAGACTGCGGCGGAACGCCGCCATCCGCTACAACCAGATCTGGTTTTATAACTTCACATGAATCATTCGAGGGATTCGCCTTCTCTCACTACAGGAGATGATCCAAAATGTTTCACTTCTTCTTGACCTGAACGGGAGGTGAGAGTCGATCCGCCAGTGGGATCGACTGACAACTGTCTAAGCCGGGGAGTCCCCTCTAAATGTTTAACCCCTCCCCCCCGAAGGCTCGGTTCACACTACCGCGACTTGGGATCCGACTTTTCAGACCTCAAGTCGCTTGACATTAGGAATGACATTATAGTCAATGAGAGCCGTCTTAAAGCGGAGCTCCGTCCTGGGGAATTTTTTTTTTCTTTTTAAAAGTCAGCAGCTACAAATATTGCAGCTGCTGACTTTTAATAATCGGACATTTACCTGTCCCGGGGTCCAGCGATGCGGGGGAACGAGGACCCCCCCCCCCCGTTCCCCAAACGGCTCACGGCGCCGACATTCCTAATGTGGGAACCCGGCTGTGGCCGCGCGCCGTGATTTGACGCTCAGTCATTGGGACACGTGACAGGTCCCAGATGACTGTGCGGCGCCGAGGGGGAAGTGACGTTTTGCCCGGGCAATGAAGGTGGCAGACTTCGAGGGACCCCCTAGCAACAGGCATTTAGAGGTGAGTAAAAAGATTTTTTTTTTTTCCAATTATTTTTTTTTTTTTTTTTTTTATGATTTTTAAGCCCCTTTTGTTTTTTTGACCGCAACCCCACTTTAATGCGCACTACTGCAAGTCGCTCCGAGTTCAGAAAAGGTTCCTGTACTACTTCAAGGCGACTTCTAGGCGACCTGTACCCATCAGACATGTGCAATTCGTTTCGTTTTTTTTTGTTTTTTTTCGTTATTTTTGTTCATTCGTTATCGTAAAAATTTTAACGAATAACGAATCGTTCGAATCGAACGAATCCGAAAACAACGAAAATCCGAAAAAAACTAATTAGAAACAACGAATCTACGAAAGAAGAAAATCCGAAAAACGAAAACAGGAACAACGAAAATCAAAATGAACGAAAAAAATTGTACATTCGTAACTTTTTTTTTTTTTGTTGAATTGGTAATTTTCCGTGTCTCTTACAATGGCGCTGCTTAACGTGCCTCGAATGGATTGAACGAAAAAATTCGTACATTCGTAACTTTTTTTTTTGTTGAATTGGTAATTTTCCGTGTCTCTTACAATGGCGCTGCTTAACGTGCTTCAAATGGATTGAACGAAAAAATTCGTACATTCGTAACTTTTTTTTTTTTTTTGATTCGTAATTTTCCGTGTCTCTTACAATGGCGCTGCTTAACGTGCTTCGAATGGATTGAACGAAAAAATTCGTACATTCGTAACTTTTTTTTTCGATTCGTAACTTTCCGTGTCTCTTAAAATGTAATTATAGCATACACATTACATAACATTATGAATTATGCTCCGATTACGAATCTACGAATGTTACGAATGTACGAATAAATACGAATGCGTCCGAATTTCGAATAAACGAAAATTAAACTAACGGAAAAACGAATCAACGAAAAAATAACTCTTACGAAAATACGAATCGTTACGAATACGAACACCGACGACTTACGAATTTACGAATCGTTACGAATCAACGGAAACGAAAAAAACGAAACGAAAATAAACGATTTTTTTTGTTGTGCGCATGTCTAGTACCCATAGAATTCAATGGAAGTCGCCTCCAAGTCGGATCTCCATCTATTTTGAAGCGACTTTACAGGAAAATTATTTTACCCAGGCAAACCCCTCCCTCCCAGAGAGCTGACTATTCTCTGATTGGTCACAGCCAAGGTCGTCTGGCCTGGGGGGTGACTTGAAGTCGTGTTGTAAATCACTCAAATGCCGCGTACACACGGTCGGAATTCTCGCCGGAAAAAGCTCTGATGGTTCTCCCGCCGGAATTCCGACGGAATTTCGCTCAAACTGTCTTGCCTACACACGGTCACACCAAATTCCGACGGTCAATAACACCACTCCTTAAAAAACTTTCGACTGCACTATAAAAAGGGAAGTTTAATGCTTCTGAGCATGCGTCTAATTGTTTCCGAGCATGCGTCGTAATTTTGCGTGTCGGAATTGCATACACACGATCGGAAAATCCGATAGAAAGGTTTTCTGTCGGAAGAATTAAGAACAGGTTCTCAATCCAAAGTCCGTCGGAAATTCCGACAGAAAAAGACCGATGGGCGTACACACGGACGGAAAATCTGATGAAAAGCTCCCATCGGACTGTTTCCATCGGAAATTCCGACCGTGTGTACGCGGCATAAGTCGCGTTGAAGTTGCCTCCAAGTTGCCTTGCTAAGTCGCGCTGTAAGTTGTGTTGCCCCAGTGAAAACCGGCACTAAGGGTAAAACAAATCCAAATGCCCGAGCATCATTCTGAAACTTTGCCATGCAGGTATTATCCTGTGTCTATGAGCCCAATCACTGTGTGTACCTACCTCAGGTGGTAGGTTCCGCAATGTGTAGATCTGTCTGGGCAAGCGTTGTATTGTTTTTTTTGTTTTTTGTTTTTTTGTGGCACGCTGGTAATTCTACTGTAACCGCTGGCCGATTTCCGCAATCTGCGGCTGACGTTGTACGTATTTTATAAAATTTAACCACATGCCGACCGGGCCATAGCCGAAAGATGGCTACAGCGCAGTCAGCTTATTCTGGAAGGACGTTCCAGATGACCCGGCGCATCACGGATCACGGATAGCGGCCATTTACAACGTGATCGCTCCGCCATATCACGTAAACAAACCGGCGTCACGTCATGACGCCGGTTCCTCCCTCCCCTCTCTGTACCGATATTGAACATCCCACAGATCCTTGATGGATTAAGATCTGGAGAATTTAAATCTGGAATGAATGAATGAATGAATGAATGAATAATTTGTATAGCACTACAGTGCGAACCGAATCGCCTCAAGACGCTGTATTGGTGCTTTGTTGTCACCCTTCTTAGAAGAGGTGGTCTTGAGTTTTTTCCTGAAGGTCCGATGGTTTTCTTCCATGCGGATGTCGGTTGGTAGAGCGTTCCATAGCCGTGGTCCTTGGACAGCGAATCTTCGTTCCCCCTTTAATTTGTACCGGGACTTGGGGATGAGGAGGAGGTTTTGGTCGGATGATCGAAGACTGCGATTGGGTGTGTAGTGTTTTATTTTCTCGAGAAGGTATTGAGGCGCGACTCCATGGGTGCATTTGTGGGTGAGGCAGAGGGTCTTGAATGCGACCCAATTCTTTACGGTTAGCCAATGCAGGTTCCTCAGGGGAGGGGCGATGGATTCCCAGGGTTTTTTCCCTGTTATCAGCCTTGTCGCCATGTTTTGGATAAGTTGTAAGCGCGCAAGTTGATATTGGGGTAGTCCTATGTAAAGGGAGTTTGCGTAGTCAAGTCGTGAATTAATGACTGTTCCAACTACCGCTGCTTTGTCCTCCTTTGGAATGAAGGGGAGGAGTCTGCGGAGCAGGCGGAGCAGATGGTGAGATCCGCTGACCACTGATCCTATTTGTGCATCCATTGACATTTCTGAGTCAAAAATGACTCCGAGACTCTTGGCCTTGGTCCTTGGGGAGATGGTCTGTCCAAAGATGGTAGGAGGTGTCCAAGGGATCTTGGTTCGGGGGTTTTGGTTTGCATGTAGAATAAGAAGTTCTGTTTTTGATTCGTTGAGTTTAAGAGAGCTGGCGGTCATCCAGTTGTCTATCAGGGTGAGGCAGTTTTCTAATTGCTGATGATGGTCTTTTTGTCCGGTGATCCGAAAATATAATTGGGTGTCGTCAGCGTACGAGTGGAAGCAGAGGTCTGATCTTCTGATTATTTTGAGGAGTGGACGAATGGTAGATGTATATGGAAGACAATGTAATACCTTAAACTCGTTGTTGTGTTCCCCAAACCGTTCTTAAACCATTTTCGTAGTGTGGCGGGGCGCATTATCCTGCTGAAAGAGGCCACTGCCATCAGGGAATACCGTTTGGTCACCAACATTGTTCAGTTAGGTGGTACGTGTCAAAGTAACATCCACATGAATGGCAGGAGCCAAGGTTCCCCAGCAGAACATTGCCCAAAGCATCTCACTGCCTCCACCAGCTTGCTTTCTTCCCATACTGCATCCTGGTGCCATCTCTTCCCCAGGTAAGTGACACTAACGACCATTCAAGAAAACGTCATTCCTCAGACCAGGCCACCTTCTTCCATTGCTCTGTGCTCCAGTCCTGAGGCTCACGTGCCCATTGTAGGCACTTTTGGCTGTGGAAATGGGTCAGCATGGATACCCTGACCGGTCTTTCAATACATCGACTTCAGAGACAACATACACATGCAAAGAACTTGGAGGGCCCCTTGAAGCACTAAACCACCCCCCCCCCCTGCAGTCCACAACACAAAATGGGTTCTGGCATTCAAACAAGCTCATCCAGGCTAGCAGAAGCAAACCAGAAGACAGAAGGTGGAAACTCTGCACCCCTCTCAGGGTGTAGTGTTGTGGAAAATGTTATTAATGTATGTTGTCAGATGCCCCCAGTGTCGGTTTTGCTGTAATGCGCACATGTGCGAGTATTTGCACATAAAGACGTTGGCGGAAGACCATTGGCTGCGGAAATCTTCCTGTGGACACTGCAGACGTGTTTGCTGGTTTAAGGAAGTTCATTTGTGCCTCACCGGGAGACTGGCCACTTCCCGGTGACTGCATTATCGACTTCAAGCGAACATCTCTGTGTACATTGGAACTATAGCATAACGATATAAATATTATGGCTTTATATCGTTCGTTGTCATTGAAAGCAGTTAGACGGTTTGGACATCACTGCTTAGTCTATTTGAATGTATGCATGTGTGTCATTGGTTCTTTTGAATGAAAACAATTGTCCGTGTATTGTATTGAATTTGTATTGTATGTCCTTATATGGTCATTCACATCCTGTGTGAATGAGATGAGGTCACAACCTTCTGTGGGAGGGGTTTAGCTGTTGGAGGCAAACCTTTGAGGGTGTGGCTTTTGAATGGATTCGAAATAAAGGAGTTCGCTGAGCTGGGACCAGGGCTGGGGCAAGGATTTTTAACACCCTAGGCGAAACCTCATTTTGCCGCCCCTTTGGCTCCACCCCTGACTCCACCCCCTTTGTCCTGCCCATTTATACCCCACCTTTTTATAGATTCCTACCATTTTGGTGGGTGGAGTCAGTCACTGAGCCTGGAGGTCGTGGGGGCATCGGTACGGCGCCCCGGATTGATGTGTGCTCTAGGCCGGTGCCTACCTTGTCTATAGGTAGCGCCGGCCCTGTACAGGGGATATGTACACAGATAATTTAAGGCACTGATGATAAGTGCAGGCCCATCAGTGCCACCTATCAGTGCCCATGGGCACTGAGTGATACCTATATGCAGTGCCACCTCCATCAGTGCAGCCTATCAGTGGGAACCCCTCATAATAGGCACATCAGGTGTACAGACCTGAAAACTCAGTACAGAGATGGTGGGAACCCTTCATAATGGGCACAGCAGGTGTACAGACCCGGGAACTCAGCACAGGGATGGTGGGACCCCTCATAATGGGCACAGCGGGTGTACAGACCCAGGAACTCAGCACAGGGATGGTGGGAACCCCTCATAATGGGCACAGCGGGTGTACAGACCCAGGAACTCAGCACAGGGATGGTGGGACCCCTCATAATGGGCACAGCGGGTGTACAGACCTGGGAACTCAGCACAGGGATGGTGGGACCCCTCATAATGGGCACAGCGGGTGTACAGACCTGGGAACTCAGCACAGGGATGGTGGGACCCCTCATAATGGGCACAGCGGGTGTACAGACCCAGGAACTCAGCACAGGGATGGTGGGACCCCTCATAATGGGCACAGCGGGTGTACAGACCTGGGAACTCAGCACAGGGATGGTGGGAACCCCTCATAATGGGCACAGCGGGTGAACAGACCTGGGAACTCAGCACAGGGATGGTGGGACCCCTCATAATGGGCACAGCGGGTGTACAGACCTGGGAACTCAGCACAGGGATGGTGGGACCCCTCATAATGGGCACAGCAGGTGTACAGACCTCTGGAGGGGGGGGGGGGCAGCATTTACTAGAACTGATTGGCTATATTTTCTTCCTGCAGCTGCTGACTGCTGGTGGAAGGGACAGGAGAAAAATAAAATTTTCAGATGCTGCAAGTGGAGGAAAATACAGCCCAGTTCTAGTAAATGCTGCACTAGTATCAGCAGTAACCAGGAGAATCCATATGGACTAGTAATGGGCAGCAGCCTGGTCACCAGCAGAAGAAAGAAACATAAAGAGAGCCAACACACTGACTGCTCTGCACAGCACTGATATCAGTAATAGCATTGTGTAGCTGGACACTGATAACTCACCCACATTCTCTGCTTTCAACCTGCCGCGCTGTGACCAGGGGAGGGGGACATTCCAAGGAGCTCGGGGTTATCAGGAAGAGCTGAACTGAACGCTGGTATCACATCATCCTGTCCAGAAAGTTGCAGACAGCGAAGGAACTATTTACTGTGCCATGTAATGGGCGGGCTGAGTGTGTACAGAGCGCAGTGTGCAGAGCAGTCAGTGGGGTGGATGTAAATCATGTAATGGGCGGGCTGAGTGTGTGCAGAGCGCAGTGTGCAGAGCAGTCAGTGGGGTGGATGTAAATCATGTAATGGGCGGGCTGAGTGTGTGCAGAGCGCAGTGTGCAGAGCAGTCAGTGGGGTGGATGTAAATCATGTAATGGGCGGGCTGAGTGTGTGCAGAGCGCAGTGTGCAGAGCAGTCAGTGGGGTGGATGTAAATCATGTAATGCATTTGCAATGTAATGGCTCGGGGGTCAGTGCTCAGTTGTGTGTATAGGGCGGCATTTACAAAAACACCAATCTCTGTATTTTCCTCCACTGGTGTCTCCTTACACACAGGATCTGCAGCTCTCCCCAGCTAGGACTCCCCAGCGGAAGACACTTCCAGGCTTCTCTGTGTATTGTTCCTAGGAGGGGAGCACAGATCTCTCCCATACACTTGTACTGCAGAGCGGCTCCACCAAAATTCTTCTGCTTTCTTGAGTTACTGAGCCGCGCCGTCTCTGCACTCCTCCCCTCCTCCTTGCGCTTGTCTGTCCTGTTATACTGACACCCGACTCTACACACAAGGCTGTGTTACCTCCACACTAGAGAGCTGTGTATACACAGCAGCCACAGTTGCGCCCTAGGTGGCAGTGCGCCCTAGGCGGCTGCCTAATCCGCCTAGTGGTAGCACCGGCCCTGGCTGGGACAGGGGCAGTGATGCTGACTGACCATGCTGAGATGAGGCTGTAAGAATACTTACTTGTGATGACTCTTATATGGGACTTAGAGGGGAAGCAGCTAGGCTGGAAAGGTGATGTATGGATGCTATGCTGAGATAAGGATGAATGCATGGATGAAGGGGTTTGGGAGGTAATGGAAGATCTAAAGGTAAGGCGTTATATCATTAAGACAGAAATTGGTATTTATATTAGAAACAGGAAAAATTGTCTGTTTCCTCTGCGGACAGCCGAATTTCGCTAACAGTAGTCAGGAGGAGCTTAGGCTGAAGCCATATCTTCACCTGTCTGTATAGTGGCTGGGCTCATGGGCGTCCGCAGAACTTTTTTCAGGGGGGGGGCATAATTTTAGGGTCACCCATGCACCGCCCCTTTTCGACAATGTCATTATCACATTATTATGGTCAGAGACTGCAGACGTAGTACAGTCCCTAGGATAAGTAATGGGTAATGGCCAACAGGCTCTTTACCAGACCCAGCTAAACTACAGCAGTGATCACTCCGGCTGGACGATCGTTCACTCTGGGTACCCCGGGGGCGACAATGGTCAGTAGTGTAGCATGTCTGTACCCTGGTAGTGGCTCAGTCTTTCTCTCTCTGGTGGTGCTGGACAGCATGACTCTCTTTTGTGGCCCTGGCAGGCTCTCTCTCTGGCTTCCGCCCAGCACACTCCTCGTCCTGTAGCACTCTCTCCCTCAGCTTCTTTCCAGGCTGCAGTCTCTCAATCTCTCTCTTGATCGAGCTGTAGCCTCCTCCCTGTGGAAAATGGAGCTGCCAATCTTTTGGGACTACCTGTCCCATGATGCTTGCCTCTCCTAGTCGCCTTTGATTGGCCCTCAGTTATGGCCAATAGGGAAGGAACGGAGCAGGGCAGGAAGCTGGGTGGGGAACCTGGTGAGAGCCGCCGTCTCTTCTCCCTGACAGAAGAATGGGTGGGGCGAGCGGGGGAAAACTCTGATAGCCCGCAGCTCGCCATTCTTCCGTCACAGCACCGCCAAGTTCTCTGCTGGACTGAGCAGGGAAAAGAGCCCAAAGTCACACTACACTTGACAGCACCTTAATGGTGTCACCCCACTGGCAGGTGGCACCCGGGTGCGGCACCTCGACAGAGACACATCTGTGCTGAATTTAAGATCCGATCCCTGATTCCAGGGGGGGGGGGGGGCACTTGACCCCCCTTGCCCCTACCTGCGGACGCCCATGGCTGGGCTACAGTGTATGGCGTTTCCACATTCTGTCTTCTGATTTGCTTTAAGGGACAACATGTTTATTTGCTGTCCAATATACCCCACCGACTTTCAGATGCCACTGTAATGAGATGATCAATGTTATTTGCTTAGTGACTGATCAGCGCAGAAGCCTGAATGTACGATTTGTGCACACATAGGTGCACGTCCGATGCCACTAAGGGGGCTATTCAAAACTGAACAAGGTCATTGCTGAATGTGCTTCAGTCTTGCGTTCCTACGTATGCTGACATTGTTAATGACCCCGCTTCCTCCTGACCTGGCTTGGGTGACCCTTGTCAGCTCATGTGTGCTGCTTATCTCCTGACCTCGGCCTGGACCTCTGCTCAAGATTCTACCCATTAACTTTGTACCTTGCAGTCCACACGTCGCTGACCTTTTCTTATTTCTAAACAAGCAGATATCGCGCCGGCAGATCTGAGATAAGCAGCTGTCAATAAACAACCAAAGTGGATTGCAAAACAGATATATATATAAAACAAATTTTTGCCGCGCTAAACACAAGTGCAATAAATCAACACCCATGTGCCGAAATCATATAAAACAAAGGAAAAAAACGCTAATACTAATAAAAGTCCCAAATAAGTCAAACTAGTAAGGAAAACTGATGTGAGGGAATCACTCCAATCCAAAATGTGGGACATCCAGGTGCACCTCCACCATTGGACAGAATGGACTCTTACCAGAATCCATGGATCCTTTATTAAAAAGAGTCACAAATGCTGTATCAGTCGATATAACATCAGTAGGAGGGACCGGTTTCTCCACCGTGGCTTTGCAAATGGTCACCGCTGCCTCCCAGACAGCAACACGAGAGGTTCCATCTGCTTGTGATACACTTATGCCGCGTACACACGGTCGGAATTTTTCCGATGGGAGCTTTTCATCGGATTTTCCGACCGTGTGTACGCCCATCTGTCTTTTTCTGTCGGAATTTCTGACGGACTTTGGATTGAGAACCTGTTCTTAATTTTTCCGACGGAAAACCTTTCTATCGGATTTTCCGATCGGGTGTATGCAATTCCGACACGCAAAATTCCGACGCATGCTTGGAAACAATTTGACGCATGCTCGGAGCATTAAACTTCCCTTCTATAGTGCAGTCGAACGTGTTGTATGTCGCGGTGTTATTGACCATCAGAATTTGGTGTGACCGTTTGTAGGCAAGACAGTTTGAGCGGAATTCCGTCGGAATTTCCGGCGGGAAAACCATCAGAGCTTTTTCCGACGAGAATTCCGATCGTGTGAGCGCGGCATTAGTCTCCTGGCTCCCTGTTTGTGGTCCTGCCTGATCATTGTTAGTATTTTAGAGTCCCTTGCTGCTGATCTTTGCCTTTCACCGGGATTACTCTTTGAATTGCTGATTGAACCGGTGAACTGGACTGCGCTTGCTTACTACCTGCCCTGACATTGGACTGGTGAGAGACCGCTTGGCACCCCGCTTAGGTGCTTCCTCCAAACCTTGCCTCCTGCCCTGCAAACCCTTCCAGCAGACCGAGAGCTAATACCAGCCCATTACCCCAAGCATCGTAAAACACAGACAAGATGTTGAGGTAGAAACCAAAGGAATGACTCTTTAGTAAAACTCAGACACATACTTTATACCCCACAGGAGGACATTCCCCACTTGAGGATATTAACATGACAAACCAAACTTCAAACAGCAATCCAATTAACAGCTAACAACTAATGCCCCATACACACGGTCGGACATTTCCGACAACAAAATCCATCGGATTTTTTCCGATGGATTTTGTGCCAAACTTGCCTTGCATACACACGGTCGGACAAAGTTGTCGATCGTTCTTATTGAGGTGACGTACAACACGTACGTCGGGACTATAAACAGGCCAGAAGTCAATAGCTGTGGTCTCTTAAATTTATTCTGAGCATGTGTGGCACTTGGAATTGTCTACACACGATCAGAATTTAAACGATCGTATTTTGTTGTCGGAAAATTTTAGATCCTGCTCTCAAACTTTGTGTGTCGGGAATTCCGACGGAAAAAATTTGTTGGGCGCCCACATACGATCAGATTTTCCGACAACACGATCCGATCGCACATTTTCCGTCGGAAATTCTGACCGTGATTACAGGGCATAACAGTGATCTAGATCAGTGGTTCTCAACCCTATCCTCAGGTACCCCCAACAAGCCATGTTTTGGGAACTTCCCTTAGATAAAATATGATTTGATTGTCATGAATATTGATTTAAAGCAGCTGTGCACAGTAAAGGAAAGCCTGAAAACATGGCCCGTTGGGGGTACTTAAGGACTGAGGTTGAGAACCTTTGGTCTAGACAATGCTTTGATTAATCAGGGATCCCCCCCCCCCCAACTCAGACGGTCCAGAGCCAGTCTTCAACAGTTTTTGAGACAAAACTCATAAAATGTTCCAGCAGTCTGAAAAGGTGGTATTCATTTATCTTCATAGATTTCGTGAGGGATATTGTTGATAATATTTCTTCCCCAAGTGGAGAAGCCTCTCCAGCCAAGTCTACAAGAGGGACACCATATTCCCTCTGACCATTACCCTGTACAAGATTCATATTACACCTTTCCATCCACTCCAGAAGGGAAGCTTTATTGTCCTTATTCAGAGAAGTAATCCAAGACTCACTCTCAGCATTCATCATATTTATTTTTATATATACCGTATTTATCGGCGTATAACACGCACCCCAAGTTTAGGAGGGCATTTTAAGGAAAAAAAGTTTTAGGGAAGTTTAGGGAAAAAAAAAAAAACTTACATTTAAGCGTCATTTGCAGCCTTGTCCGTCATTTGTAGCCTTGCCCAGCGTCCCAGTGTGATTTGCAGCTTGCCCAGTGTCATTTGCAGCTTTGCCCAGCGTCATTTGCAGCTTGCCCAGTGTCATTTGCAGCTTGCCCAGTGTCATTTGCAGCTTTGCCCAGTGTCATTTGCAGCTTTGCCCAGTGTGATTTGCAGCTTGCCCAGTGTCATTTGCAGCTTGCCCAGCGCCATTTGCAGCGTCATTTGCAGCTGCCCAGCGTCATTTGCAGCCATTGCCCAGCGTCATTTGCAGCTTGCCCAGCGTCATTTGCAGCCTTGCCCAGCAGCGTCATTTGCAGCTTGCCCTTGTCATTTGCAGCTTGCCCAGTGTCATTTGCAGCCTTGCCCAGTGTCATTTGCAGCCTTGCCCAGCCTTGCCCAGCATCATTTGCAGCATGCCCAGCGTCATTTGCAGCCTGCCCAGTGTCATTTGCAGCTTGCCCAGCGTCATTCGCAGCTTGCCCAGCGTCATGTGTAGCTTGCCCAGCGTCATGCGCAGCCTGCCTAGCGTCATGTGTAGCTTGCCCAGCTTCATTTGCAGCTTGCCCAGTGTCATTTGCAGCTTGCCCAGTGTCATTTGCAGCTTGCCCAGTGTCATTTGCAGCTTGCCCAGTGTCATTTGCAGCTTGCCCAGTGTCATTTGCTTGCCCAGTGTCATTTGCAGCCTTGCCCAGCGTCATGTGTAGCTTGCCCAGTGTCATTCACAGCCTGCCCAGTGTCATGTGTAGCTTGCCCAGTGTCATTCACAGCCTGCCCAGTGTCATTTGCAGCTTGCCCAGTGTCATTTGCAGCTTGCCCAGTGTGATTTGCAGCTTTGCCCAGTGTGATTTGCAGCTTGCCAACGTCATTTGTAGCTTGCCCAGTGTGATTTGCAGTTTGCCAGCATCATTTGCACCCTTGCCGACGTTTAAATTTACTGCCGCGAGACAAAGCGCGCATGCGCGCCCAAAAAAGACCGATCCGCGGCCGAAAAAGACCGAACTGACTGTTCGGCTCCGCACGGAGTCCCGCCTCCCTGCTGTTTCGGGAGCGAGCGCAGGGAGGCGGGACTATGAGCGGAGCTGAACAGTCGGCTCGGTCTTTTTCGGCCGCGCTTCGGCCTTTTTTGGCCGCGGTCGCCATTTTTCGGCGCCGCAACCAGTTTTTGTCATTTTTTGGGGGGGTATCGGCGTATAACACGCACCCACGACTTTCCCCCGATTTTAAGGGGGAAAAGGTGCGTGTTATACGCCGATAAATACGGTAAGTTCCTCCACCCCAAACTCGCTCGTCCATGTCTTTAAGGGCCTTGCTTTGTGCACTGGTCCAAATCATTTGGTGGAGGGGGGGTTATGGTGTGGGGGGAGGGGTATTATGGTGTGGGGGGAGGGGGTATTATGGTGTGGGGTTGCTTTTCATGGGTTGGGATTGGCCCCTTAGTTCCAGTGAAGGGAACTCTTAAGGCATCAGCATACCAAGACATTTTGTAAAAACAGGGGTGAACAGCGGCGCTAGATATGGTGATAACATAAAATTATATAGCAACTGGAATATGGGTATACATAAAATGTGTGTGTGTGAATAAGCACACATAATATTAAAACATTTGTTTAAAATATAATGTCCATAAATGATCCGAGATCTTGTATGATTAGCACCTGGAGGGCGCTCCCTTAGAGTGAAGCGATGGGCTCTGTGTAGAAATGGGAACAGAGGGGCGCCAGACTTAGTGCAGTATAAATCATATATTTAATAAAAGCAAGTAGTAACTCACAGGTTAAATTAGATGAGTTCAGTATGTGGTGAAAAATCGCCAGTCCTGGAGTCTCATAGATGTCTTCCCTTTGCAGCCGGGGGCACTGGGGTGATCTTACAGAGATCCAGAGAATGCTGGGAACCAGGAAGCGGGAAACAAGAAGCAGCTGGTCGTGACTTCACAGGAGCAGGGAATGTGATTATTCAGTGGCAAGGATTGGTAATGCATTTCAAAGCTACAGCTTCTTCATCAGACCATGATTGGCTGGACAAACCTGGCATTCTTAAATACAGAGGAAATAGAAACAGAGAGATCTGATGGGCTGACCAGCCCATCAATCAATGGACAGATTTAAAGAGATAGTTGGTGACCGAAGTGAATTTAAATATGAGTAAAAAGCTTGCTGATTAAGAATCGATGATAATTTTATGACATTTGAAGAAATCGATAAAATAATTATTTAATTGATTAAATACATAAATATAAATGTATAAATATACCACAGATTTAAAAGGAATAATTTTTTATGAATAAATTAACTGAAAAATTAATTAAGAAAATTATTATTAAATTATTTGCAATTGGTAATCAATCGATTATTATAAATTATAATGAGTTAATAAGATGGTGAAAATGGATAAAGGAAAGGACTCTATGCTAGATATAAATTTAAGGTTCTAAGTTATATCATGACAAAAAAAACTTCTCAAAAGGGATAAATCGAATATTCAGATAATAAATGTTCCCATAACAAGACATTTTGGACAATTTCATTCTCCCAACTTTGTGGGAAGAGTTTGGGGGCGGCCCCTTCCTGTTCCAACATGACTGCCCACCAGTGCACAAAGCAAGGTCTATAAAAACACGGATGAGCGAGTTTGGGGTGGAGGAAGAGAGTCCAGGCTGGAGACTGGCTAGGCCACTCCATGACCTTAATGTGCTTCTTCTTGAGCCCCTCCTTTGTCGCCTTGGCGGTGTGTTTTGGGTCATTGTCATGCTGGAAGACCCGTCCATGACCCATTTTCAGTGTTCTGGATGAGGGAAGAAGGTTCTCCTCCAAGATCTTACAATACATGGCCCCGTCCATTGGCCCCTCAATGCCCCCCAAGGTACAGGATGACTTTGCCGCATTGAGGGGCCAATGGACGGAGCCATGTATTGTAAGATCTTGGATGAGAACCTTCTTCCCTCATCCAGAACACTGAAGATGGGTCATGGATGGGTCTTCCAGCATGACAATGACCCAAAACATACCGCCAAGACAACAAAGGAGTGGCTCAAGAAGAAGCACATGAAGGTGATGGAGTGGCCTAGCCAGTCTCCAGACCTTAATCCTATAGAGAATGTATGGAGGAGCTGAAATTTCGAGTTGCCAAGCGACAGCCAAGAGACCTTCAGGATTTAGAGAAGATCTGTAAAGAAGAGAGGAGCAAAATCCCTCCTGAGATGTGCAAACCTGATCACCACCTACAAGAAACGTCTGACCTCTGTGATCACCAACAAGGGTTTCTCCACCAACTACTAAGGGGATCAAATACTTATTTTACTCACTGAACTCCATTTATAACATTTGTATTGTGTGATTTTTCTGGATTTTTGGTTGATATTCTGTCTCTATCATATAAAATACACCTATGATAAAAATGATAGACCCTTCATTTCTATGTAAGTGGGCAAAACTTACACAATCTGTAGGGGAGACAATCAACATTGCCCCCTCTATAGGTGACACCAAGCTTCACCAACACTATTTCTCCATCACGGATCGGCTTGTTTGAAGGAAAACACACCTCACCGTATATCTGTCGGAACCAATTTTCACTTGACGGTTCGGCGCTATCATACATACCTCAGGCTGTGACATCTCATCTCCAGGACAGGAAGTGAAGGGAAATCTCTCTAATTTGACAGAGAGAGCAAAAAAAATAATAGTGTTTGATTTTAACCCTTCCTACTGTCTCCAAAACGAAAACAAAATATAAAGCGATATCTACACTGACACAATAGAATATGACGAGCTCAGAAATAAGCGCCCCTACACATGGCAATTATTAATCAATTCCAACCACTTTCAAGCCACCGGGGATTGCAAATATGATTGCAAGTAAAACAATCCACCAATGAGTCTGATTGACCACCAGAACTTCAGCCTCCAATTGTGAAGGGGAATCAAAATACAAAAACAACACAGCAATTTCTTATATATATACTGTATAGACTTAAATATACACATCTAATTTTTGTGTAGCACCCTCTAGTTAGGTAGGTGCTAGAGTGAGGATTTTCGGGAGGAACAGTAGAAAAACTTAGGCAGGCCTAGCTGGTGGCCAGGCCTGTTTGTTTTCATTCTGGGCTGGGAGTGGCTCAGGGTAGCAGCTGGTGACTCACAAGCAGCATCACTAAGACCTCCCTCTTCTTTCCAGAAGATTCTGGAGAGAGAGGAGGAGAGGGGAGGTGGAGCTGTCTGGGGTATTCTAAGGAGCCTTGACCAATCCCCAACTTGGATTGGCAGGGGGCAGGCCTCCCTAAATACCCAGGGTCAGCCCAGCTGGGGAGGAGTTGTCGGGTGGAAGTGCTGGAGTGAGAGAGTGTGGAGGCTGTCAGGGGCCCACAGGGAGCTCCCCAGTCTGGGCGGGGTGGGAGACCTTGGCCCATGGCTCGGGTGCATCCAGAAGGAAAGAAGAGATCCTGGGAGAGAGGCACATGAGAGAGCAACAAGGAGGACAGCAGGAGAGAACACAGCTAAGAGACCCCAGGGAGGACAACCAGTGCTGGCCCGTCCATTAAGGGCGCCCTGGAGCACCCCCCCTCTCTCCAGGCCACCCCCTATATTGTAATGGATCGATTCATGCATAGCATGAATCGATCCATGGCCGCCGCGGCGGGGCACCCCCTATTCATGCATCTGGCCCTTTTTGGGGCACCGGTCGCATGAATTACAGCAGCGGGGGATTTTTTTGAAGCACCTAAATAGAGCAAGAGGCTCTAAAAGGGGTTCAAAATCGGGTGGGCTCGGGTCCCAGAGCATGTGACCGGAGCCCACCTAGGTGTGTTACAACAGCGAATGAATATTCGCTTACTGTTACTGATTGCCCCCCCCAAAAAAACGTTTCCACCAGCCGCCACTGAGGACAACTGGTCGCAGCCTGGAGGACTGGTGAGTGAGGCACAGTCGGGAGGACTAAGACTTTATGTCGTGCCAAGTTTGCACTAGAAATAATTTTAGTTTTTTTTTATTTATTTTTTCATTTATTATTTTTTTTTTAATGTACATTTGATAAATAGCTTTGCACAGATGATGTGGCATAAAAAATTACAACGACCATCTTTTTATTCTCCAGGGTCTCTTCTTTCAGAAAATGATATAATTGTTTGGAGGTTTAAGATGCCGGTTGTACCGGTAGACGCGGTTGGGGTGACGTCGCACGCCGTGGTTTGCCATCAATTTACAAGAAGGTCACAAACAAGCAATTCATCATCTACTAAAATATAGAACAACGTAGCGCACAAAGTATCGTCCTCTGTTATGTAATCGGCTGAAAATATTGATCAAAAGTACGGCTGATCGTTCGTAAATGTTTACAATTCATTAAGATGGATTGTTTAGTCTTCTGGCCGTCAAATTACCAGATATAGAGAGCCTTACGCGTGGCCCCGGACACCACCCAGGGGCCACACCTAATATTCAGGATAGGGAAATGCTGCAGAAGACGATCAGAGACCGTAAACATTCCAGGGAGAGGTGGACAGCCCTGTGTGTGGACTCTATGAGCCCACATGTAAGGATCGATTTTCTCTCCTCCTGGCCTCTCTTCCTTCATTTTTGGATTATACCCTCCCCCCCCCCCCTCCCGCTATTGGGGACAAACAGAGCCGTCTTTAATATTGATTGGACCCGGGGCAAACATATTCTTGGGCCCTCCCTGAATACACTTATTAACTATTTGGGGACAGAGCAGTGGGCTGTTTTGGGCCCCACAACAATGACTGGGCCCGGGGCAGCTGTCCCCTTTTTGCCCTGTGTTAAAGACGGCCCTGGGGGCAAACATCAAATCATATCGGTCTTACCAGGGCTTTTTTTTCTCAGAAAATAGGTGCAGGAACTCGACCACGACCACCCAACCCCTCCCCCCCTCACACACCCACCCTCTAAACGGCATCAAATAGTGGGTGTGGTCAAATTTCACCACTAACAGTGGGAGGGCGTTAGAGGGGCATTAGATACCAGGAGTGCATTGCATACAGGGTGAGAGTGCAGAGTTCCGGGGGGGGGGGGTTCCCACATAGTGCATAGTTCAGGAGAGCACTATTTACAGAGTTTGGGGGTGCTTTATTGACAGTTCAGGGGTGCGCTGAATATACAGTGCAGAGTTCAGGGGTGCACTACACACAGAGTGCAGAGTTCAGGGGTGCGCTGCATATACAGTGATGAGTTTAGCGGTGCGCTACACAGAGTGCAGAGTTCAGGGGTGCGCTGCATATAAAGTGCCGAGTTCAGAGGTGCGCTGCATATAGAGTGCCGAATTCAGGGGTGCACTACACACAGTGCAGAGTTCAGCCTTCTTCCACACCTCTGCATCTCTCATCCACATCTCACTTTCACCCCTCTTCAGTTCTGACCTCTGCATACAACCTCCCTTCCTTCTTAAAAGCTCCACCATCTTCCACACGTCTTATTTTTGTTGCTGAATTAAACTGAAGCACCCAGCCGGCTCTAGTACCTGTAGCGATACCCCCAATTAAGAGGGCCGCAAGTTTGATTTGGGTCCCTGAGTACAGCTCCACCAACCCCCCGGCAATCTGCTCTACCCGCTCTGGCACAGTTAATAAGCAGATAGATATGTATGCACATATAAATATCACTTATACTCTAAGTGTAATGGACTCAAACTCACAGGCAGACTGCTAACTGAAATAACTGTCTTTACTTTTGGCAATGTAAAAGAGAAATGGTAACATGCATTAATATTTGACATACAACACACGAGCAGGTCCCTGCAGTATGTACTACAAACATGTATACATATGTGACTGGACAGCAATGGGGAACGGAGCGCCACGTGTAGCGACCGTCTGCTAGGCACCCCCGAGGTGCAACAAATCTAACTGTGACTACCTAACGGACCAGGCCTGATCCCTAACAATGGAGCTCAGTCCTTTAGAGAACACAGTATTCTTCACCGGCACAAGAACTGTAGAGGTGGTGCACATGTAGAATTAAATGGTGTATTTGTGATCCACAAGAAAGAACAATCTTCTGCTCTCTGAGGTAAATGGCCTTTGCAGTTCAATAGGCATAAAGTGAAATAACAGTATAAGATGAGCCTTCAGCTCGCTCACCGCTCAGGATACCGTCCTCAGCTCCGGGACCTCCACTGGCGGTGTCCGGCCTCGTTCGTCACAGCCCCTGCGCTCCGGTCCTCCCTCTGACCGACCGTTCTCAGGCAAAAGTCTCCGTTCTGCACTGGCTGACAGTGAGGCGTGAGAGTCTCTCTCAGTCTGCTGCAAGGCCCAGGCTTCCGGCCTTCAGCAGTCTCGGTCCGCACAGGTGTCTCCTCTCTCTGTGATCCCTGCGTCAGAAGAGGAAGAGGCGGGCTTCCCCCCTTCCTTATATCACCTCCCCCATCAGCCTCTCGGGCGGAAACAACCAATCTCCCGGGAGCCTGGGGAATTATGGGAATCGTAGTCTTATCCCCTAAAAGGGGAACAACCCCGCTACACACTCCCCCACTTTGAATCTTTGGTCCCCAAAGACATTGTTCAATCTACAAGCTTTCTTTGAAACAACACGTTCACATAATTCAGACAGAGGAGCCTCCCACCAATTATCATAGGATGGGGAGCTGTCCTGTCTACAGGTCGCTTCAGTGTGGGGTAAGTCAACTTCTTGGGAGGCCTCACAACTCTGCGAGCTCTCTGTTCTCTTGGCACTTCAGGCACTGATACCACAGGTTCTTCTTCAGGAACACACTCCGGCAACATCACTGGTTCTGGAACATCTACTTCCTCTTCTTCTGAGTAGAGGCCAGGGATATCTTCCCAGCACTCAAGCACATCACTGGTGGGAACGAATTCTGTAGCTTCTGGGTTCAATGTTCCATCTTCCACATCCTCAGTAAGTGGAAGATCTATGGCGGAATTTCCTGGAGTGGAGGAAAGCCATAGCCATTCAAACTCTCCTTTCTCTTCTTCAGCCGGTTGGGGGCCTTGTCCCCCTTTAATTTGGGAGGTCTGGGACCGAGTGTTGGGTCTGGGGGTATCCAGAATGGAAACAGATTCAGGTAAGTCTCTCGCTGGAGGTATTCTGACTGCTTCAGTGAGTGGGAGCAAGTGATTCCTATGCCAGGTCTTCAAAGACCCCACTCTCCCTTCTGGCTTCAACTTATAGACAGGCAATCCTGGTAACTTTCTACAGATGATATATGGCTCTGATCTCCATCTATCAGCAAGCTTGTGTTTTCCAGGGATCCCTAGATTGCGTAACAGTACACGGTCCCCAGGCTGTAGGTCTTGTACTCGAACCTTCAGATCAAAGTTCCGCTTGTTTCGGGCCCCCCTCTGGTCAGAGGCCGCCTGAGCTTTCTCGTAAGCTATTTTCAAACTGTGCCTCAGTCTGTCCACATATCCTTTGTGAGAGGCCTCAGAGGCATGGTCTAGGGAAATGCCAAAGGCCAGATCCACTGGCAACCTTGCTTCTCTCCCAAACATAAGCCGGTAGGGGGAGAAACCTGTCACATCACTGGTGGTGCAGTTGTAGGCATGCACCAAAGCTGATATGTGTTGGCTCCAATGTTGCTTCTTCTCTGTCTCTAGAGTTCCCAACATGTTCAATAGGGTCCAGTTGAACCTCTCAGGCTGTGCATCTCCTTGAGGGTGATACGGTGTAGTTCTAGTCTTTTCTACTCCCAAAGAGTCCAGTAGCTACCGGATCAGGCGACTCTCAAAGTCCCTTCCTTGGTCTGAGTGGATTCTTTGTGGTAGTCCATAATGGACAAAGTATTTTTCTAGGAGCACTTTGGCCACCGTAGAGGCCTTCTGGTCCTTGGTTGGGAAGGCCTGAGCATAACGGGTGAAATGATCGGTTACCACCAGAACATTTCCCAATCCACTCAAATCGGGTTCGAGGCAGAGAAAATCAATGCATACCAGATCCATTGGGCCTTGACTCTGTAGATGGCCCATTGGGGCAGCTTGATGAGGTAAAGTCTTCCTCTGAATGCATCGTGCACAGGAATGGCAATATTCCTCCACTTCGGCCCTCATGCAGGGCCAATAAAACCGGTCTCTGACGAGTTGGAAGGTTCTCTCTGCTCCCAAGTGACCATGCTGGTCATGTAAGGCAATCAGCACAGTCTCTCGATGCTTTTCGGGGAGAAACAGCTGCCACTTATCTTCTGGGCTATCAGAGGGGCCCCTTCGATAGACCACCCCCTGATGCACCTGTAATTTATCCAACTCTTTCCTCAGCAGGCGAGCCTCTTTGGAAGGGTGATGTCGAAGTCCCTCTGGACTCTTGTTTTCCAATGCTTCCAGGACCAATTTCCCCATGGGGTCTTCCAATTGGTCACACCTTAACTCTTTCTTGGACAGCTTCGGCAGGCACTCTTCTTCTAGTTGAGTTACCCCACAGTAACATTTTGGGACTCCCACCGTGGTAACTCCTATCTCTTCGGCTCTGGATCCCCCTCTGGCTTGGAATTCAGCCCCCTGACAAAGGGCTCGCACTCCTTCTGGGGCCACTTGGGTCCAGTCTTCCCAGTCATTAGCCATTACATGAGACCTTCGGGACAGGGCATCTGCATCCCTATTTCCAGCCCCTGGCCTGTACTTGAGGCTGAAATTGAATCCAGATAACGCCGCCAACCATCTGTGTCCAGTTGCATCCAGCTTGGCGGTGGTGAATAGGTAGGTCAAGGGGTTGTTATCTGTCTTTACAGTAAATTCGGCCCCATAAAGGTAATCCTTTAATTTGTCGACTACTGCCCATTTGAGGGCTAAGAACTCCAACTTGTGGGTGGGGTAGTTCTTCTCCGAGGGGGTCAGGCTCCGGCTTACATAGGCCACTGGTCGCAGCTGATCTTCATACTCCTGGTAGAGTACTCCACCTAGGCCCTCATGGCTGGCATCAACATGTAGCTCATACGGTCTAGTGGGGTCAGCATAGGCCAAAACTGGGGCTGTGGTGAGACTCCTCTTCAAGGTTCTGAAAGCCTCTTCACACCTCAAGTCCCATTGGTCTTGAACCGACTCACCGGGCCTCCTGGGCCCCAAGCCATCTTCCTCTCCTTCTGTCTTGAGCAGCTCGTTTAGGGGTTTCGCAATACGGGCGAACCCATCCACAAACCTGCGGTAGTAGGAGCAGAACCCCAAGAAAGATCGAAGTTCGGTGACTGTTGTGGGTCTTGGCCACGAGGTAACTGCCTCCAACTTCTCAGGGTCTGTAGCCACTCCTTTTTCAGACACTATGTGTCCCAGATAGTTCACAGAAGACTGGTAGAACCGGCACTTCTCGGGGAAAAGTTTGAGTCCCTCCTCACTGAGCCTCCTCAACACTTTCTCCAATCTGGCTTCATGTTCTTCCAAAGTTTTTCCAAAGACAATGACATCGTCCAGGTACACAAGGACTTCTATGAGGTTCATGTCTCCAACAGTCCTCTCCATGAGGCGTTGAAAGGTAGCAGGAGCTCCAGACAGACCCTGAGGCATCCTGTTGAACTCAAAGAACCCTACTGGCGTTATGAAGGCAGTCTTTTCTCTATCTTCTGGATGCATGGGAATTTGATAGTACCCACTCTTGAGGTCCATCACACTGAACCACTTAGCTCCAGATAAACTCTGTAAGGCATCCTCTATCCTTGGCGTGGTGTACTGATCAGGAATGGTCCTCCTGTTGAGAGTTCTGTAGTCAATGCAAAGCCTCAACGACCCATTCTTCTTCCTGACCACCACTATTGGGGAGGCATAGGGGCTTCTGGACTCCCAAATCACTCCCGTCTTCTTCAGTTCCGCAAGCTGCTCCCTCAGATCCTCCAGATCTGCTAGCGGGACCCGCCTTACTCTCTCTCTGAATGGCTTGTCCACTTGCATGCGGATTCGATGGGTGGTACTCCTTGCACACCCCACATCAAACTCATCTTTAGAGAAAATCTTCTCCCATCTGGTCAGCTGGGCCTTGGCTCTCTCCTTCCAAGCTCCAGGTAGGTTTGGGTTTTCCATGGAGAGTTTCTTCCAAACATCTTCTCCTTCACCCGTCCCTTTCACTTCTGACCAGCCAACTGGGACAGCAGGACTCACCTGTCCCAGCAGCATCCTGGCAGGGATCTCCACGGGCTGCTCCGTAGGGTTCCTCACGCTCACTGGGACTCTTCCTCTAGCCTTCTTCAATGCCTTGATTGGGATCACTTCTGGGATCACTTCCAGGCCTGAGTGGCCCTCCATTGGGTCAGATTCCAGCATAACAAAGGGGCCAGGCTGCTCCCAACTAAGCTTCACCGTGGCCCTGAGGCAGGCTACCTCTCCGGCTGTAGCACCGCTCCTTCTCTTCCAAGTCTCCACACCTTTCCTATCCCCTCATTTGGGGTCTTCTGCTCTAGGACCAACCGCTGGTAGGCCACCTTCAGCATGGGATGGATCTTGGGAGCTGAATGATTCTGCTTCTGTACAAGGGGGGTCAGGAGCCTTCTGACTAGATCCGTGTTCGTCCCTATAATCAGGGAGGTCTTGCTGGTTCCAGGCGGGCGAGGGCACACCACGGCCAAGGTGTCAAACACTTCAGCCTTCCCAGCCACAGATGGGTCAAAGGTCAACCGTATGGGTAGGTAGCCATCATAGGGGAAACTCTGAGTTCCCAATCCCCATATCTCCAGCTCCTCTATCTTCTGGATAGGCAAATGACTCAGGTACCTATCATAGAAGTCCCTGTACAATAAGGTCACTTGTGCTCCAGTGTCTAGGAGGGCCTGTGTGTATACTCCTTCCACTTGTATGGGTACAGTAGGAGATGGACCAACCAGCTCTTCTGGGTAGGGCCGAGTTGATGCTGTCTTCTTCTTTGGACTCTTTTCTTTCCAACTAGATTTGCGCTTTATTCTTTCCTGAGCCTGGTATGCATTAATTTTCTCCCTCTCTATGGGAGTACGAACCCGCTGAGGGATATTGTTATCTCTCATTTTTAAAGGTTCTCGCTTAGGAGTGCTGTGTCTCTTCGGAGGGGTCTTGCCCCCTCTCTCTGGGGTGTATTTTGGTTGAGGAACCCTGGGTTCCCTCCGAGGAGTTTCGTCTCCCCTCCTTCTTTTCATCCTATTCTTCTTGGAGCTCACTGAAGGTGATGGGCACCCGGTTGACTCCTTCACCGGGGCCCTCTGGAGTTTCCCGCCGCCTGGCGGCTATCTGTTTTCTTCCTCTTGGGACTGGAACATACAGCTGCAATATGGCCAACTCCCCCACAGTTAAAACAGATCATCTCTCCCCAGTCAGGTGGGGATGCTGGTGCTGAAACAGTTGGAAATAATTCCCTCCTGCTTGCCTCTTTCTTGGGACTGGGCGCCTCTTTCGCCACCAGAGATGTCAGTATCTCCATCATCTGGGACATCTGCAACTTCAGAGCATCTACTTCTGTCTCTCTTTCAGGGGTTAAGGCCGACCTGACCGTGGCCACTGGAAGTTTTGTAGGCCCCATCGCCTGTTTTTCCCGTTTCTCTTCCAACATGGCCTCTTCCTCTCTGACCATCCGAATGAGATCGGGGTAATCCAGGCTCTTCCCATCCTGTCGGGTGCGTAGTACTAGTGCGACAGGGTCTAGGGGTTGGGCTTTCCTCATCACCTGCTGGGCACGGGCTTCATCTACCTTCCCCGGATCTATCCCCTTCTTCAGGATAATCCTATGCAGGATCTTGTCTATACGTCCCATGTACTCCGACAGCTTCTCCCCTGTCTTCTGGTAACAATGTTCCAGTTGATAGGTAAGTTCTGTGACTTTTTCTGTCCCACCAAACACACTTTCCAGGATGTCTATGTAGTCCTGGGCAGTGCAATCTTTCTTGCTTGTCTTCAGGTTGCGTATGGCCTCTAAGGCAGGTCCTTTTAGGCTCTCAACAATCCTTTGCTTCTTTCTACCTTCTGGAACTTCCCATTCTTCTAAGGCCTGCGTGGCACCATCTAACCACTCTTCAAATCCCTCTTCCCCCGAGGGTACAGGTGTCCTCCCTGAAAACATCTGGAGTTTCCTGTATCCCGACATCGGGTAGTCCCCGGGGTCTCTTCTGCACTGAGTCACAATCTCCCCTAGGACAGCACACAGTTCTGCACTGAGAGTGGTTTGTACAGGTGCGGGACTCTCTGTGTCTTTCTGCTCTTCCGCCTTCGGGGATAGCATGGTTTTCATTTGAAAACAGTCTCCCTTGCGCGGCAGCGCATGCAGCAATTGATAGGTCTGACCATACAATGCTCGTATGCTTTGGCTCCTGAACTGCTCTGGGGTCTCACTTCTCCATTCTACTAGGGCGTATGTACACCCGGCATCATTTCTCATGTCCATTATCCGTGATTTGTGGCATGGGGATAATGACATTATGAGCTGCTTGACTGCCTCTTCCTGCCACATCCCTGGCAGTTCAATAACTGCTGCTGCGGCTGGATCAGTGCCCCATATTGTGTACCACCGTCCCACTTCTATCGGGTCCATGCCGGTACCTTCTGGCGGGTTTTCCCGCTGTCTCAGAATCCCGGATTACGAGCCCCCACGTGTAGCGATACCCCCAATTAAGAGGGCCGCAAGTTTGATTTGGGTCCCTGAGTACAGCTCCACCAACCCCCCGGCAATCTGCTCTACCCGCTCTGGCACAGTTAATAAGCAGATAGATATGTATGCACATATAAATATCACTTATACTCTAAGTGTAATGGACTCAAACTCACAGGCAGACTGCTAGCTGAAATAACTGTCTTTACTTTTGGCAATGTAAAAGAGAAATGGTAACATGCATTAATATTTGACATACAACACACGAGCAGGTCCCTGCAGTATGTACTACAAACATGTATACATATGTGACTGGACAGCAATGGGGAACGGAGCGCCACGTGTAGCGACCGTCTGCTAGGCACCCCTGAGGTGCAACAAATCTAACTGTGACTACCTAACGGACCAGGCCTGATCCCTAACAATGGAGCTCAGTCCTTTAGAGAACACAGTATTCTTCACCGGCACAAGAACTGTAGAGGTGGTGCACATGTAGAATTAAATGGTGTATTTGTAATCCACAAGAAAGAACAATCTTCTGCTCTCTGAGGTAAATGGCCTTTGCAGTTCAATAGGCATAAAGTGTGAAATAACAGTATAAGATGAGCCTTCAGCTCGCTCACCAATCCGGATACCGTCCTCAGCTCCGGGACCTCCACTGGCGGTGTCCGGCCTCGTTCGTCACAGCCCCTGCGCTCCGGTCCTCCCTCTGACCGACCGTTCTACGGCGAAAGTCTCCGTTCTGCACAGGCTGACAGTGAGGCATGAGAGTCTCTCTCAGTCTGCTGCAAGGCCCAGGCTTCCGGCCTTCAGCAGTCTCGGTCCGCACAGGTGTCTCCTCTCTCTGTGATCCCTGCGTCAGAAGAGGAAGAGGCGGGCTTCCCCCCTTCCTTATATCACCTCCCCCATCAGCCTCTCGGGCGGAAACAACCAACCTCCCGGGAGCCTGGGGAATTATGGGAATCGTAGTCTTATCCCCTAAAAGGGGAACAACCCCGCTACACACCTCCCCGCACACTGTAGGTGGCACCTCATCCCTCGCTTGCAGATCATCTAGTGGGGGTGTCAGCATCCACAATGAACCCCGGCACTTGCATCTCCCTGGATCCCATCCTGCACTCTGCAGATCTGTTGGAGACAATCTATCACTGGTAAACACTGAAGCCGGACTTCTGTGGTTACAGGTAATAGTGGTGAGCAGGGAGCAGAGGGCCTGAGCCAGAGGTGGTGGAACTGAGTTCCATCAAGTTCCAGCTGAAAAAAAGCCCTGGGTCTTACCAGTGTTGGTCATCTTACTTTAAAAAAGTAATTTAGTTAAGTTACAAATTACTTCTCCCAAAAAGTAATTGCGTTAGTAACTCAGTTACTACATTGGAAAAGTACTTAGTTACGCAGCAAAGTAACTGTGACTTTTTTTTTAATATTCTAAGGGGCGGGTCTAGTATTACTGTAAGCAAGGGGCGCGTCTATTTCCCCTCTGTACCCCCCTGCACGTCTATTTCCCCTCTGTACCCCCCTGCATGTCTATTTCCCCTCTGTACCCCCCTGCACGTCTATTTCCCCTCTGTACCCCCCTGCATGTCTATTTCCCCTCTGTACCCCCCTGCATGTCTATTTCCCCTCTGTACCCCCTGCACGTCTATTTCCTCTCTGTACCCCCCTGCATGTCTATTTCCCCTCTGTACCCCCCTGCACGTCTATTTCCCCTCTGTACCCCCCTGCACGTCTATTTCCCCTCTGTACCCCCCTGCGCGTCTATTTCCCCTCTGTACCCCCCTGCACGTCTGTCCCCCCAACACATATATCTGTTCCCCCTCTGTACCCCACTACACGTCTGCCCCCCCCCCACACATATATCTGTTCCCCCTCTGTACCCCACTACACGTCTGTCCCCCCCACACACATATATCTGTTCCCCACTACACATCTGTCCCCCCCAACACAAATATCTGTTCCCCCTCTGTACCCCACTACACATCTGCCCCCCCCCCAACACATATATCTGTTCCCCCTCTGTACCCCACTACACATCTGCCCCCCCCCAACACATATATCTGTTCCCCCTCTGTACCCCACTACACGTCTGTCACCCCCCCACACACATATATCTGTTTCCCCTCTGTACATCTGTCCCCCCCAAACTCACAGGTCGGATCGTTCCTCGGATCAGCAAATAATAATAGTCCCCACTGTAATATCCACGTCATCTCCCCCACTGTAATATTGGCTGAGTATGGCTGGGTACGGCTGAGCATGGCTGGGTACGGCTGGGTATTACCGAGTATTGCCGAGTATGCCACAGAATGGCTGCGTATTACCGAGTATGGCATAGTATGGCAGAGTATTGGCAGGGTGTTGGCAGGGTATTGGCAGAGTATTTTCAGGGTATTGCAGAGTATTGTCAGGGTATGGAGGGAAGGCTGTGACTGCAATTGTCACAGAGCAGCATCTGTAGTGCCCACAGCGCTGCTGCCATCCGATCTCTCCCCTCCACTGTACAGATCTGTACACAGAGGGGAGAGAGATTTGCTAGTTCTTTAGAAAAAAATGAAAAAAAAAAAAGCGTAGGGGTCCCCCCAAATTCAATAACCAGGCCCTTTAGGTCTGGGATGGATATTAAGGGGAACCCCAGCCAAAAAAAAAAGGGGACCCCCAAAGCATCCTCCCAATGTTGAGGGCATGTGGCCTGGTACGGTTCAGGCGGGGGGGGGCCGTTCTCGTCCCCCCCTCTTTTCCTGCGGCCTGCCAGGTTGCGTGCGCGGATAAAGGTCTGGTATGGATTTTGAGGGGGACCCCATGCCATTTTTTTTGGCTAGGGTTCCCCTTAAAATCCATACCAGACCTCAAGGGTCTGGTATGGATTTTGAGGGGGACCCTATGCCATTTTTTTTTTTTTGGCTGGGGTTCCCCTTAATATCCATCCCAGACCTGAAGGGCCTGGTTATTGAATTTGGGGGGACCCCCACGCTTTTTTTTTGTTTTTTAGTAATGAATGACTGTTCTCTGTGTTACAGGAGCCATCAATTCATTAGCCGCGAGTGATTTAAATAGCTTTTTTCCTGCAAAAATGACACTTTTTTGCAGGGAAAGTTCTAAGCACAGGAAACCTGCCCTCCTTCACAGGCCACCTATAGACACCCCCCAGATGTGATACTGCAATGCTGTTCTAACAGCACGCACATATCCCCAGAAATAGAGCACATATTGTCAGCAGCCAGCAGCACACTGACACGCTGACACTGACTGAAACATAATATGCGAGGCCGGCGGCGCGGCGGCCTCTTATACCGTGGGGCGTGTACTAAAGCCCCTGAGCTATAATTGGCTACAGGCATCCTGCCTGTAGCCAATTATGGCTCTCCTCGCTGCCGGCGCTGTGATTGGCCAAGCATGCGGGGTCACAGTGCATGCTTGGCCAATCATCAGCCAGCATTGCACTGCGACTGGCGCAATGCCTTGCAGGGCCGCTCGCATCACACGAATTTGATGCGAGCGGCCCCAATAGTTCTGGATTTGCCGAGCGAGCGAACGCCCGGTGCTCGATTCGAACATGGGTTAGAATCGAACACCGGGCCCATCCTTAGTGATTATCTAATAGTTTCTTGAAAACTATCAATGCCCCCCCGCTGAGACCACCGCCTGTGGAAGAGAATTCCACATCCTTGTCGCTCTTACAGTAAAGAACCCTCTACACAGTGTAAGGTTAAACCTCTTTTCTTCTAATTTTAATGAGTGGCCACGTGTCTTGTTAAACTCCCTTTTGCAAAAAAGTTTTCTCCCTATTGTGGGGTCACCAGTCCGGTATTTATATATTGTGGGGTCACCAGTCCGGTATTTCTCTATTGTGGGGTCACCAGTCCGGTATTTATATATTGTGGGGTCACCAGTCCGGTATTTATACATTGTGGGGTCACCAGTCCGGTATTTATACATTGTGGGGTCACCAGTCCGGTATTTATATATTGTGGGGTCACCAGTCCGGTATTTATATATTGTGGGGTCACCAGTCCGGTATTTATATATTGTGGGGTCACCAGTCCGGTATTTATATATTGTGGGGTCACCAGTCCGGTATTTATATATTGTGGGGTCACCAGTCCGGTATTTTATATATTGTGGGGTCACCAGTCCGGTATTTATATATTGAAATCATAATCCCCTCTCAAGAGTCTCTTCTCCAGAGAGAATAAGTTCAGAGCTCACAACCTTTCCTCATAACTAATATCCTCCAGACCCTTTATTAGCTTTGTTGCCCTTCTTTGTACTCCTCCATTTCCAGTACATCCTTCCTGAGGACTGGTGCCCAGAACTGGACAGCATACTCCAGGTGCGGCCGGACCAGAGTCTTGTAGAGCGGGAGAATTATCCTTTTATCTCTGGAGTTGATCCCCTTTTTAATGCCAATATTCACCCTATGGTCCATCATTCCATGTACTCACCCTATGGTCCATCATTCCATGTACTCACCCTATGGTCCATCATTCCATGTACTCACCCTATGGTCCATCATTCCATGTACTCACCCTATGGTCCATCATTCCATGTACTCACCCTATGGTCCATCATTCCATGTACTCACCCTATGGTCCATCAATCCATGTACTCACCCTATGGTCCATCATTCCATGTACTCATCCTATGGTCCATCATTCCATGTACTCACCCTATGGTCCATCAATCCATGTACTCGCCCTATGGTCCATCATTCCATGTACTCATCCTATGGTCCATCATTCCATGTACTCACCCTATGGTCCATCAATCCATGTACTCGCCCTATGGTCCATCATTCCATGTACTCGCCCTATGGTCCATCATTCCATGTACTCACCCTATGGTCCATCATTCCATGTACTCACCCTATGGTCCATCATTCCATGTACTCACCCTATGGTCCATCAATCCATGTACTCACCCTATGGTCCATCATTCCATGTACTCGCCCTATGGTCCATCATTCCATGTACTCACCCTATGGTCCATCAATCCATGTACTCACCCTATGGTCCATCATTCCATGTACTCACCCTATGGTCCATCATTCCATGTACTCGCCCTATGGTCCATCATTCCATGTACTCACCCTATGGTCCATCAATCCATGTACTCGCCCTATGGTCCATCATTCCATGTACTCACCCTATGGTCCATCAATCCATGTACTCACCCTATGGTCCATCATTCCATGTACTCACCCTATGGTCCATCAATCCATGTACTCGCCCTATGGTCCATCATTCCATGTACTCACCCTATGGTCCATCAATCCATGTACTCACCCTATGGTCCATCATTCCATGTACTCGCCCTATGGTCCATCAATCCATGTACTCGCCCTATGGTCCATCAATCCATGTACTCACCCTATGGTCCATCAATCCATGTACTCACCCTATGGTCCATCATTCCATGTACTCACCCTATGGTCCATCAATCCATGTACTCACCCTATGGTCCATCATTCCATGTACTCACCCTATGGTCCATCATTCCATGTACTCACCCTATGGTCCATCATTCCATGTACTCACCCTATGGTCCATCATTCCATGTACTCACCCTATGGTCCATCATTCCATGTACTCACCCTATGGTCCATCAATCCATGTACTCACCCTATGGTCCATCATTCCATGTACTCACCCTATGGTCCATCATTCCATGTACTCACCCTATGGTCCATCAATCCATGTACTCACCCTATGGTCCATCATTCCATGTACTCACCCTATGATCCATCATTCCATGTACTCACCCTATGGTCCATCATTCCATGTACTCACCCTATGGTCCATCATTCCATGTACTCACCCCATGGTCCATCATTCCATGTACTCACCCTATGGTCCCTCATTCCATGTACTCACCCTATGGTCCATCAATCCATGTACTCACCCTATGGTCCATCATTCCATGTACTCACCCTATGGTCCATGCCAACGCACCTTACTTTGTACAGTAAACGTTTATACATTCACCACCATTTATATATTGTCGTGAATATTGAGAATCCTGTTGTTCAAGGATTGTATACCTATACAAATATACCATGTAGTGCTTTGTGTTCTCAATAATAAAAAATTACTTTTTATTGATTAAAAAAAATATATAATTATTAACTGGATGACCATATTGATATGTGTATGGCCGCCATTATATTTATTGCAATGTTTGAGCCTAATTACAAAAAAAAAAAAACTTTTATCCAAGGGAGACCCTTTCCCCATAGAGTTGTTGGTAGCTGTAAAGGCGATTGAGATGGTCGGCTAGTTGGATCTGTATAAAGATTTTGAAAATGTACTTTTTATGCAAAAAAAAAAGAAAAAAAAGAAAACAACACATAATAAAGAAGGAAGCACTTTAAGTCTGTTAGAGCGGAAATCCCTCCTAATCCTCTGCACAGGGCTGCCGTACTTCATGCAGACATGATGCAAAATTAATACAGAAAGGCGCAGAATGACAGCAACCATAAATGAAGAGACAGCAGGAGGTTGGGCTGGAGAAACGCAGAGCAGATGAGACCACCAGAGGGAACGCCCATTGGGAAGCAAGCGAGCCGAACGAGACGTGCAACAGATTATTCGTTATTATAGTGTAAAAGATCAGCGACGATTTGCACAGTCGTTTAGTAACCCGTATCAGCCAATAGGATTCCACGCCACTGCTGTCATAGGAACAAGGATTTCTGATGGGTTGCCATTGGTTACTGCACGCTGCCATATCAATGTATTGGTCTTAAGTGCTGATTTCCACGTGCACTAATTCACGGTAACCAATCAGGATCCGTTTCTATATTAGTTGGATGTCAGCAGAGTGAACTGTGATTGGCTGCTGTTGGTTTAATCCACTCAAGAACAAGATCTCTGCTTTGGTTGGTTGGTTGCTGTGGGTTACTCCCTGGTTAAGGAGTCCGTCCTATCAGAATGGACATGTGCAAGTAACTCAAACATTTATAGGTAAAGGTGATCCGGGGAAAACCTGATTGCCTCTCGGGGGATCAGGAAGGAATTTTACCCCTGCTGGAGCAAATTGGATCATGCTTTGCCGGGATTTTCTCCTTCCTCTGGGTGAAGGATTGTGTATATGGGATTGTATGATTTTTTTTTAGGATCTTTTGTTTCCCCCACTCTTATTGGTTGAACTAGATGGACTTGTGTCTTTTTTCAACCTGACAAACTATGTAACTGTGAACACAGGACTTAGCAGTTTATACATGACTGCCCCCCCCCCCCCCCCCCCCCTTTCCTTTACTGATGTATTGCTTCTGAGTGGAGTGACACTTTAAATGAGGCTGAGTGAAGGGGAGTGAGCGCAGAAAGGAGCGCAGGAAGGAGCGCAGGAAGGAGCGCAGGAAGGAGCGCAGGAAGGAGCGCCACCTTGCAGAAAACACGCTGCAACCCCCATCTGTAGATAAACTTAATCCAAGAAGACAGAAGAATCCGAGTGTGATTTGTACAACTGACACTCTCTGCAACAGCAACATGACAGACCGGAGTCCACAGAGATCAGGGGAGAGGAGACAGAGCTAGAGGGAGAGAGGAGAGATCGGGGGAGAGGAGACAGAGCTAGAGGGAGAGAGGAGAGATCGGGGGAGAGGAGAGATCAGGGGGGAGGAGAGATCGGGGAGAGGAGAGATCTGGGGGGAGGAGAGAGATCGGGGGAGAGGAGAGATCAGGGGGGAGGAGAGATCGGGGAGAGGAGAGATCTGGGGGGAGGAGAGAGATCGGGGGAGAGGAGAGATCAGGGGGGAGGAGAGATCGGGGAGAGGAGAGATCTGGGGGGAGGAGAGATCAGGGGAGAGGAGACAGAGATAGAGGGAGAGATTGGGGGAGAGGAGAGAGAAGAGATCGGGGGAGAGGAGAGGGGAGAGATGGGGGAGAGGAGAGATCGGGGGAGAGGAGAGAGAAGAGATCGGGGGAGAGGAGAGAGAAGAGATCGGGGGAGAGGAGAGAGGAGAGATCGGGAGAGAGGAGAGATCGGGGGAGAGGAGAGATCGGGGGAGAGGAGAGCTGGGGGAGAAGAGAGATCAGGGGAGAGGAGAGATAAGAGATGGGGGGAGAGGAGAGATCGGGGGAGAGGAAAGAGGAGAGATCGGGGGAGAGGAGAGATCAGGGTAGAGAGAGAAGAGATCGTGGAGAGGAAAGAGGAGAAATCGGGGGAGAAGAGAGATCAGGGGAGAGGAGAGAGAAGAGATCAGGGGAGAGGAGAGATCGGGGGAGAGGAAAGAGGAGAAATCGGGGGAGAGGAGAGATTGGGAGAGATCAGGGGAGAGGAGAGATCAGGGGAGAGGAGAGATCGGGGAAGAGGAGAGATCGGGGGAGAGTAGAGAGGAGAGATCAGAGAGAGGAGAGATCGGGGAGAGGAGAGATCAGGGGAGAGGAGACAGAGATAGAGGGAGAGATCGGGGGAGAGGAGAGAGAAGAGATTGGGGGAGAGGAGAGAGAAGAGATCAGGGGAGAGGAGAGATCTGGGGGAGAGGAGAGATCGGAGGAGAGGAGAGATCTGGGGGGAGGAGAGAGGAGAGATCAGGGGAGAGGAGACAGAGATAGAGGGAGAGCGGAGAGATCTGGGGATAGGAGAGAGAAGAGATCGGGGGAGAGGAGAGAGAAGAGATCGGGGGAGAGGAGAGGGGAGAGAATGGGGAGAGGAGAGAGGAGAGATCAAGGAGAGGAGAGATTTTGGGGGAGACGAGAGGAGAGATTAGGGGAGAGGAGACAGAGATAGAGGGAGAGAGGAGAGAGATTAGGGGAGAGGAGACATAGAGAGAAGAGATCAGGGGAGAGGAGAGAGAGAGATGGAGGGAGAGAGAAGAGAGGAGAGATGAGAGAGTGGAAAGAGATGGGGAAAGATGAAGAAGGAGGGAGAGAAGAGTTTGGGGGAAGGGGAGAAGAAATGGGGGGAAAGAGATGGAGGAGAGAGGAAGAGAAGGGAGAGGGACATGATGAGGGGAGAATGATCCAGAGTAGAGGCTTGTTGAAATGTGTGGACAGGGGGTAGTAAAAGCAGGTGGGTGAGCCACTGTTTTACCACCTCCTGACCGCCCACCTGAGAAAGACTTTGCACATGCCTTGCCCATGATGCTTTGCTTTATGGCCATACCAAAAATGAGACCTCCCTGTGGCATTAGGCGGGCAGTGCCGCCGCAGTACAGGACACGTTTACCTTGATGGGGCTGCACAGTAATCAGGTGGTGAGAAGGTGAGATATCACCTCCAATGTTGGCAAGGGCACCGCATGTCTGAACAAGCCCAAAGAAAGAGAGGAGAGGAAAAGGGAAAGACAGAGAGAGAGAGAAAGGAGAGGAGGAGAGATAAGAAGAGGGAGAAACAGAGAAGAGATGAGGAGAGAGAAGAGAGAATAAATGGGGGATGGAAAGAAAGATAAAAGATGGAAAGTGAGAGATCGAGGAGAGAAAAGAGTTTGGAAAAGAGAGAAGGGGGGGGGGCTGCAGTTCTAGAATCTTCCCCGGAATCAGGACCCCTCTACACGACACCAAGGTGACATTCCTGATGATTGGGGATGACCCTCCAGGCCTACAAGACAGTCTGAAAGGGTTGGAGAAAGGAGAGCAACATGGGCACTACCCATCATCCCGAAGAATACAAATCACCGTGTTCCAAATGAAGAACACAAATCAATACATCTATTAAACAGTTGCACTCTTGAATAAACTAACAGCTGCGCATCCCTCGGCCTAGAAATGAACCAATACTGGGCACCACGATACTGGGCACCACGATACTGGGCACCATGATACTGGGCACCATGATACTGGGCACCACGATACTGGGCACCACGATACTGGGACTTCCTACAAAACAGAAGCCCCCAACTCATACCACCATAAAGCCGGTACTGACCAACAAGGATCAGGCCAAACCCTGCCGCCTGCCACAACTCATCAACTCCTCCTCCATCCAAAACCCCCAAATAATACGGCCTGACAGAAAAAGGACACATGGAACATTTTCAGCGAAAAATCGTCAGAGAATTTCCAGAAACAAACCACTTACCAATCACTGCTGAGCAGTAGCGGCCACTCCATTAGGAGCGCAGAGGCGCCGCCCCCCTAATCCATGCACCCGCCCCCTAATCTACATGCAGGGTGCCGGACACATGGATTTCAATGTATTTTTTTTTGAAGCACATGACTAGAGCCTGAGGCTTTAAAAAGGGTGGGCTCTGTGTGCCGCAAACTGCGCCCCAAGCCCACCCAGTTGTGTGACATTAGTGAATTAATATTCGCTATATGCCTTCCTGTTTCTCCTCACGGCCCGCTTCCTGATTGTCCGGGAGTCCTAAGACCCGATTGGCCGGGAGTCCTAAGTCTTGATTGGCTGGGAGGAAAAGCGCCCGCTGGGACTGGGAGGAGACGCAGTTGGGGAAGCCACTGATGCCGCGACCCGGATGGGGTAAGTGCGGAGCTGGTGGAGGGCCTGACGGGCCACGGGCGAGCGAAGCAGCGATTGATCGATCGAGCTCCGGGAGGGGAAGCACGGATCAATTGAGCGCCGGGGGTGGGGGGTGGTTGGCTGGCTGGGGGTTGGTTTGGTTGGGAGGTTGCCTGGCGGGGGCCGCGCCCCCCCCCCCCAAGAAAATTGAGCATCAGCCGCCACTGCTGCTGAGAGACTACAAACTGGCTCCATACCTGGAGATGCTACAAGACCCCAAAGACAGACAGACAGACCCTGAGCCTGTACAGACTGAGTGCCCGCCGCCTTGAAATCGCATCAGGATGGCACACGCAGACATACAAGCCAGCAATGTGACCAGGGGGCCCTGGAGGATGAAGACCATTTCCTGCAATGGTGCCCCAAGTGCTCAGCTGTGAGAGACACCAACTTCCAGAGACTCTCTGCTCACTTCTATAGAAGAGGAAACTCTACATCCTCCTGGAAGAAGAGGAGCCAACCGTGAAACTAGCCGCACAATATGTACCAGCATGTCACAGGGGGAGAGGGACACGAGAAACCGTGGCCTTTTATGGTCTTGTGGTCCCCTACATAGGCTCCACCCCTAACTTCCTGTTATAGTATTCCATGGACTCGCCTCCTATTCCCTTTATAATAGATTTTGCCCTCAATATTGTCCTAGGAAAAGGAGGAGAGGAGGGGTAAGAAAAGGGAGAAATGAGAGAGGAAATTGTAAAGTGGGTGGAGGAGAGAGAAATAAGATGGAACTTTTGGCAATCACTTCCTGCTCTCTAAACACAACAGGAAGTGAGAGGAAACTTCTCCAAAGCGAGGAAAAGGTCCTCTTAGCTGTTTTTGGAGCGTTGGAAGAATTCCCCTCTATCCCTGTTCTAGTGATAACTCAAAATGTTGGTTCCTCCAACCACTTTAAGTCCCGCTGTGACGACGGCCACAAGGACAAATCAAGGTGCCTCACCCTGAGAAAATAAAACTAAAAAAAACATGACAGGGGTTTAAACACCCAACATGCCAACCAAAACTAAATGTTAGGCTTTGGTTACACTTTAAAGACAGTGGAAAGGAAGGTGGGGTCGGGGGGTACCGAGAGAGGACATATGGGGATCACAACGTTCACTCCCCTGCGTTGTGCAGTAGGTTCCTAACATGTTATGCGTTTCGAAGTAACCCTCTTCCTTAGAGCCTGGTCTAGATGTACGGGTAAGGAACGTAGCCGGGTTCTGATCTAGGATAGTCTCGTCCAGTGCCGCTTTCCCTGCTAACCTCTTGTCCTTCTTGGCACTAGGCCCACATGCCTTCTGTTTTCTCTTATATTTCAGGGGACATTTTGGAGGAGGAGGAGAGGACGGTATGGAAGAGAGGAGGAGAGGACGGTATGGAAGAGAGGAGGAGAGGACGGTATGGAAGAGAGGAGGAGAGGACGGTATGGAGGAGAGGAGGAGAGGACGGTATGGAAGAGAGGAGGAGAGGACGGTATGGAAGAGAGGAGGAGAGGACGGTATGGAAGAGAGAAGGAGAGGACGGTATGGAAGAGGAGGAGGAGAGAAGAGAGGAGGAGAGGACGGTATGGAGGAGAGGAGGAGAGGACGGTATGGAGGAGAGGAGGAGAGGACGGTATGGAAGAGAGAAGGAGAGGACGGTATGGAGGAGAGGAGGAGAGGACGGTATGGAGGAGAGGAGGAGAGGACGGTATGGAGGAGAGGAGGAGAGGACGGTATGGAGGAGGAGAGGACGGTATGGAAGAGAGGAGGAGAGGACGGTATGGAGAGGAGGAGGAGAGGATGGTATAGAAGAGAGGAGGAGAGGACGGTATGAAGGAAAGGAGGAAGGACGGTATGGAAGAGAAGAGGAGAGGACGGTATAGAAGAGAGGAGGAGAGGACGGTATGGAGGAGGAGAGGACGGTATGAAGGAAAGGAGGAAGGACGGTATGGAAGAGAAGAGGAGAGGACGGTATGGAGGAGAGGAGGAGAGGACGGTATGGAAGAGAAGAGGAGAGGACGGTATGGAGGAAAGGAGGAGAGGACGGTATGGAAGAGAGGAGGAGAGGACAGTATGGAGGAGAGGAGGAGAGGACGGTATGGAGGAGAGGAGGAGAGGACAGTATGGAAGAGAGGAGGAGAGGACGGTATGGAGGAGGAGAGGACAGTATGGAGGAGAGGAGGAGAGGATGGTATGGAAGAGAGGAGGAGAGGACGGTATGGAAGAGAAGAGGAGAGGACGGTATGGAGGAGAGGAGGAGAGGACGGTATGGAAGAGAAGAGGAGAGGACGGTATGGAGGAAAGGAGGAGAGGACGGTATGGAAGAGAGGAGGAGAGGACAGTATGGAGGAGAGGAGGAGAGGACGGTATGGAGGAGGAGAGGAGGAGAGGACAGTATGGAAGAGAGGAGGAGAGGACGGTATGGAGGAGGAGAGGACAGTATGGAGGAGAGGAGGAGAGGACGGTATGGAAGAAAGGAGGAGAGGACGGTATGGAGGAGGAGAGGACAGTATGGAGGAGAGGAGGAGAGGACGGTATGGAAGAGAGGAGGAGAGGACGGTATGGAGGAGAGGAGGAGAGGACGGTATGGAATAGAGGAGGAGAGGACGGTATGAAAGAGAGATGAGGACGGTATGGAAGAGAGTAGGAGAGGACGGTATGGAGGAGAGGAGGAGAGGACGGTATGGAGGAGAGGAAGGGAGGACAGTATGGAGGAGAGGAGGATTGGACGGTATGGAGGAGAGGAGGAGAGGACGGAATGGAGGAGAGGAGGAGAGGACGGTATGGAGGAGAGGAGGAGAGGACGGTATGGAAGAGAGGAGGAGAGGACGGTATGGAGGAGAGGACGGTATTGAAGAGAGGAGTAGAGGACGGTATGGAGGAGAGGAGGAGAGGACGGTATGGAAGAGAGGAGGATTGGACGGTATGGAGGAGAGGAGGAGAGGACGGTATGGAGGAGAGGAGGAGAGGACGGTATGGAAGAGAGGAGGAGAGGACGGTATGGAGGAGAGGAGGAGAGGACGGTATGGAGGAGGAGAGGACGGTATGGAGGAGAGGAGGAGAGGACGGTATGGAAGAGAGGAGTAGAGGACGGTATGGAAGAGAGGAGGAGAGGACGGTATGGAGGAGAGGAGGAGAGGACGGTATGGAGGAGAGGAGGAGAGGACGGTATGGAGGAGAGGAGGAGAGGACAGTATGGAAGAGAGGAGGAGAGGACAGTATGGAGGAGAGGAGGAGAGGACAGTATGGAAGAGAGGAGGAGAGGACGGTATGGAGAAGGAGAGGAAGGTATGGAAGAGAGGAGGAGAGGACGGTATGGAGGAGAGGAGGAGAGGACGGTATGGAGGAGAGGAGGAGAGGACGGTATGGAGGAGAGGAGGAGAGGACGGTATGGAGGAGAGGAGGAGAGGACGGTATGGAGGAGAGGAGGAGAGGACAGTATGGAAGAGAGGAGGAGAGGACGGTATGGTAGAGAGGAGGAGAGGACGGTATGGAGGAGAGGAGGAGAGGACAGTATGGAAGAGAGGAGGAGAGGACAGTATGGAGAGGAGGAGGAGAGGACGGAATGGAGGAGAGGAGGAGAGGACGGTATGGAGGAGAGGAGGAGAGGACGGTATGGAGGAGAGAAGGAGAGGACAGTATGGAGAGGAGGAGGAGAGGACGGTATGGAGAGGAGGAGGAGAGGAAGGTATGGAAGAGAGGAGGAGAGGACAGTATGGAGGAGAGGAGGAGAGGACGGTATGGAGGAGAGGAGGAGAGGACAGTATGGAAGAGAGGAGGAGAGGACGGTATGGAGGAGGAGAGGACGGTATGGTAGAGAGGAGGAGAGGACGGTATGGAAGAGAGGAGGAGAGGACGGTATGGTAGAGAGGAGGAGAGGACGGTATGGAAGAGAGGAGGAGAGAACGGTATGGAGGAGAGGAGGAGAGGACGGTATGGTAGAGAGGAGGAGAGAACGGTATGGAGGAGAGGAGGAGAGGACGGTATGGAGGAGAGGAGGAGAGGACTGTATGGAAGAGAGGAGGAGAGGACAGTATGGAGAGGAGGAGGAGAGGACGGTATGGAGGAGAGGAGGATTGGACGGTATGGAAGAGAGGAGGAGAGGGCGGTATGGAGGAGAGGAGGAGAGGACGGTATGGTAGAGAGGAGGAGAGAACGGTATGGAGGAGAGGAGGAGAGGACGGTATGGAAGAGAGGAGGAGAGGACAGTATGGAAGAGAGGAGGAGAGGACAGTATGGAGAGGAGGAGGAGAGGACGGTATGGAGGAGAGGAGGATTGGACGGTATGGAAGAGAGGAGGAGAGGGCGGTATGGAGGAGGAGAGGACGGTATGGAGGAGAGGAGGATTGGACGGTATGGAAGAGAGGAGGAGAGGGCGGTATGGAGGAGAGGAGGATTGGACGGTATGGAGGAGAGGAGGAGAGGGCGGTATGGAGGAGAGGAGGACAGACCTGCACAATAAGAGACACACAGGAAGAGATTTCAGAAATCTGCAGAAAGAGAGGGGGACATCTGGAGTCATGGAGACAGCTGGTACCAGCGATGGTCTCTCCTCCTCCGTCTCCATGGTAACCTCTAGCATCTTACAAGGAGACATGAAGGGAGAGACGAAGGAGCAGCAGAGAAGAGACTTGTAGAGAGAAGAGAGCCATTGAGACAATGCTAGAGAAGGAGGTGACACGGCTGGGGGGGGGTGACAGACAAGACAGACGTCCGCGAGTCATTGAGAGAAAAGTGGTGAACAGACAGGGAGGAGAGGAGACAGAGGCGTTCTCCTGTCCCCGTCTTCTCCAAGCCTGTAATAACTTGTTCCATTAATGCAGGCACGGCTCTGCAGACCATCGCCACCACGTTTAACCCTGTATTTTCCCCCCATTATCATGTCATTGGAGCAGAGCATTGCTCAGGGAACCTGCTGTACAAGATAACTCATCCCCTCATCTTCTGGAGAGGCTGAGCAGCACTCAGGTACCCCAACCCCCCCCCCCTCACCCCCCCAACCCCCCCCCCCCAACCCCTCTGTTCCCAAGACACTGCAGAGTGTTGCATGCAAGAGTGGACAAGGAAGGGTAAAGAGCAGAAGAGAAAGGTGGAGACAGTCTGCGAGGGAGGGAGAGAGATAATAAGAGTGGAAGGAAGGGAGAGAGAGGTGGGGTGGTGGGTGGGGGGGGGGAGAGAGTGAAAGTGGGAGAAGGAGGGAGCGCTCACTGATCCAGCTAGACACACTCCAGAGAAGCGTCACCCTCATCTGCACCCCCCATCCAAATCCAGCCTGCACCCCAAAACTGAGGTCAGAGCAGTTGCATGAGCCCCTGTGGCGTTGAGTCTTTGCCTGTCTGCAGCTGTGACATTCAGTTCTTTATGTGTTGAGTGTGGCGGAGCGTCATTTGTTTGTGTAGCAGCAGCAGCGGCAGCGACAGCGACAGCATGCATCCACCTGTTGTGCAGAGGTGCAACAGCTGGGTGTAGCTGCATCGTGCATATGTGTGCGTATCTATGCATGTCTGTGTATGCATGTATGTGTGTGTGTGTGTGTGTGTATGTATGTGTGTGTGTCCCCCTGCCAGTGCATGCTGTGTGGGTGTGTCAGCTCCTATGTACAACTTGCAAGTTTGTAGGTTGGGGGGGCTTATTTGCTAAAGGCGGTGCAAAGAGCAGCAAGAAAGTGCAACAAGCCGCAGCAACTTGATGTGTATTTCCCCGGGGGGGGGGGGGGGGGGGATTAATTTTCTATTTTACCTTTTTTGACATTGCAATTTTTTTTGCTATTATTTTTTTTGTCATTATTTTTTTTGTTATAATTTTCTTTGTTATTGGCCACTGTGGGCGATCCCGTTTTTGAAAAAGGGCAGCGGCACGGCGGCGTGCAAGGCGCACAAACTAGTCAGATTTTACCTGTCACCAGTTTAGTTCTAGCGGAAGGACGGCCAAGTCCGGACTGGCGATCGGT
The DNA here is from genome assembly GCA_028564925.1 of Lithobates sylvaticus. NCBI lineage: Eukaryota > Metazoa > Chordata > Amphibia > Anura > Ranidae > Lithobates > Lithobates sylvaticus. Next base: position 1,902,951 of record CM053036.1, read on the forward strand.
TGTAATGACCGTCTCTGGCACAAAACCTTCGTTCGGTCAGACAGTGCGAAGGGCAGCGGTTTGCAAAGGGCACTTGTAATGTAACGCGCTGAGCAAACTGCTGGCACCATATAAATACTGTATAATAAAAAATGTGCCGAGACCATCGCCAACCATCGCAGTTTGGAGCAGCCCCGGGCAACGGAAATATTTTTTTTTTTTTTGCACGTTGCTTTTATTTTATTAAGCAAACGTGAGATGACCGTCTTCCATCAGCCTGGTCCCGGGCCAAATAGGACGTGGTTGTATGCCGTTGCACGCGGCTACGACCCGCTCCGGATAGGGCCGGTGCCAAGTGGTGTCCGCTCGCTGTATAAACAGGCATGCTGTACCGCTACCATTGTGCATGTTCAGGACGAGGCGGTCAGCTCCTTCCTCCGAATGCCAATGGGTTGGCTAATCACGGGATGCAAAATCCAACCAACGCTGGTCACTGGCTGCTACGGGTTATTGCACTTTGCTCGCTGGCCTTCCCTTGTATCGGTGCCGAGGACACCAGTCGCTCTGCATACATATTTTGTGAGATAGAGGATCTAGGCAGAGGCTGGAGACACACTATGCCAATTATCACCATCTACGCCGGATAAGATGGGAGATCGCTCCGTCGGCTATTAAACTACCATTTCCATAAAAGCGTTAGGAAGGCCATTACTGAGGCAATCATCTGCGGATCAGAACCTCCACCTAAGACACGGAGATAAGACAAAGGCAACCCTTTCATTCCCACCTTCCTTAGAAGTTCAGAGACCCCCGATATACATAATATGGGATCCTAGCCATAAAATATGGGATCCTAGCCATAAAATATGGGATCCTAGCAATAAAATATGGGATCCTAGCAATAAAATATGGGATCCTAGCAATAAAATATGGGATCCTAGCCATAAAATATGGGATCCTAGCAATAAAATATGGGATCCTAGCCATAAAATATGGGGTCCTAGCCATAAAATATGGGATCCTAGCAATAACATATGGGGTCCTAGCCATAAAATATGGGATCCTAGCCATAAAATATGGGATCCTAGCAATAACATATGGGATCCTAGCCATAAAATATGGGATCCTAGCCATAAAATATGGGATCCTAGCCATAAAATATGGGATCCTAGCCATAAAATATGGGGTCCTAGCCATAAAATATGGGATCCTGGCCATAAAATATGGGATCCTAGCAATAAAATATGGGATCCTAGCCATAAAATATGGGATCCTAGCCATAAAATATGGGATCCTAGCAATAAAATATGGGATCCTAGCTATAAAATATGGGGTCCTAGCCATAAAATATGGGGTCCTAGCAATAAAATATGGGATCCTAGCAATAAAATATGGGATCCTAGCCATAAAATATGGGGTCCTAGCCATAAAATATGGGATCCTAGCCATAAAATATGGGATCCCAGCCATAGAATATGGGATCCTAGCCATAAAATATGGGATCCTAGCCATAAAATATGGGATCCTAGCCATAAAATATGGGATCCTAGCCATAAAATATGGGATCCTAGCAATAAAATATGGGATCCTAGCCATAAAATATGGGATCCTAGCAATAAAATATGGGATCCTAGCCATAAAATATGGGATCCTAGCCATAAAATATGGGATCCTAGCAATAAAATATGGGATCCTAGCCATAAAATATGGGATCCTAGCCATAAAATATGGGATCCTAGCCATAAAATATGGGATCCTAGCAATAAAATATGGGATCCTAGCCATAAAATATGGGATCCTAGCCATAAAATATGGGACCCTAGCCATAAAATATGGGACCCTAGCCATAAAATATGGGATCCTAGCAATAAAATATGGGATCCTAGCCATAAAATATGGGATCCTAGCAATAAAATATGGGATCCTAGCCATAAAATATGGGATCCTAGCCATAAAATATGGGACCCTAGCCATAAAATATGGGACCCTAGCAATAAAATATGGGATCCTAGCCATAAAATATGGGATCCTAGCAATAAAATATGGGATCCTAGCCATAAAATATGGGATCCTAGCAATAAAATATGGGATCCTAGCCATAAAATATGGGATCCTAGCAATAAAATATGGGATCCTAGCATTGTACGAAGGGATATTTCAGAAGATAATGGAGTGCGAATGGCCTTTGCGGTTGTATTTGTAGGCTATATAAATCAAACTGACCTTTATATACATTTCCAGTCATTTGGCCTTGGGACGGGTCGCTTTTCCCCGTCCTCATTGTGCAGATGATGACACAGTGCCAGCGTTTTGCGACTTTTACGTTTTGATGTCATCTGTGGGAATTGTTCACAATTGTGCGGCCCGGCATCAGAGCAAAACTCAGGCAAACAGAAGAATCGGTGCTACTACCCCATATCATATCATTGTGTTCTCCCCCCCCCCCCTATACTTTGTAAAGCGCTGCGTAAACTGTTGGCGCTATATAAATTATGTATAATAATAATAATATCACATATTGATGACAGAGCTCCCGGGGCTCGATCCACAATCGTTAGCTGAGTGGATACTGTAAAGAAGATGATCCGCACACCTGTTGTTGCTCTTCCTCATGGAAAACCACAGCGTACAAACGCAGATAAAATCAGTTGACGCGTTTCAGCCTATAAGGCCTTAGTCATAAACCCATAGTTATGACTAAGGCCTTCTAGGCTGAAACACGTCAACTGATTTTATCTGCGTCTGTAAACTGTGGTTTTCCATGAAGACGTCTTAAAGCGGAAGTAAACCCATCGATTTAACAGCTTAAAAAAAAAAGGCATGCCGTGAATGCTAACTGCACATTGGCTGTGCTCTCAACCAAACAGTCAAACCATCCAATGGCTGGTGTCATAACGGATCACATGTGCAGCACTGTGGCAGTTTAAGATTAAACAGAGGCAAAGATGGCGGCTTCCTTGGCTGAAAACGATAGCAGGGTTTACTTCCACTTTAAGAGCAACAACCAGTGTGCAAATCATCTTCTTTACAATAGATACAAGCCAGGGGCCCTGCTACAAAAATGATCCCGCAGACTAAAAGTAGATGTAAACCCTAACTGGGTGGCATTTGGTTTGCTAAAGAACTGTGTATGATACATGGATAGATATTTGCTCCCCCCTGTTTTCATCCTTTGTTGCATTTCAATGCTGCTGATCCCCTGCGGCCTCTTTGCAGACGCAATGTGGTTGATTTACTAAAGGCGAATAGACTGTGCACTTTGCAAGGTGCAGTTGCAGTCTGCAAGAGCAGTTGCTCCAGAGCTTAGTAAATGAGGTAAAGCTTAATTTTGCAAAAAATACCCAATCACGTGCTATGAAAATAAAAAAAAACAGCATTTTTGCTTGCCCATGATTGGATGATCGAGGTCAGCAGAGCTTCTGCTCATTTACTCAGCTCTGGAGCAACTGCTCACTGCAAAGTGCAACAGTCTTTGGTAAATCAACTTGTTTCTGTCTATATGCAATCCAGCAATGACTGCATGGCTTGTCACAAGACAGGTTCCCTTATGGACCATGCCTGTGTAATGCGTTCTCCATCTGAAGCCCGTGTGACTAAGTGACAACACAGCACCACGTTCAGAGACAGGGACAGGGCGTTGTCACCCTATAACAGGAAGTGGCTGCACAAAGGACCTTCATTACAGGTATTACTTTAGTGAAAGCTGTAGATATGAAAAAAAAAAAAAAAAAAAATTGAAATTACTTTAGCAGCTTATATGAGATTTATTGATTTGGGTTTACAATTGAAAAAATGGACTACCAAATTCAGCAAATATGTAAAAAATTGACATAAAATGTTTACAAGATAAGAGAAGTTATGAAAAGATCTTATAGTAAGAAAACACTTCTTTGATGAAGTAGAGATGCTGGAAAAAAAAGCACAAGAAACTGTTTTGTTGGGCCCATTGAACACATGGGCCTAGGGAACAGTTGCACCCATGGACCCAGGAACGGTTGCACCCATGGGCCCAGGAACGGTTGCACCCATGGGCCCAGGAACAGTTTCACCCATGGGCCCAGGAACGGTTGCACCCATGGACCCAGGAACGGTTGCACCCATGGGCCCAGGAACAGTTTCACCCATGGACCCAGGAACAATTGCACCTATGGACCCGGGAACAGTTGCACCTATGGGCCCAGGGACGGTTGCACCTATGGGCCCAGGGACGGTTGCACCCATGGGCCCAGGAACAATTGCACCCATTCCACCTATGGACCCAGGGAGTGTGCATCTATAGCTCAGAAAGAGTTGCACCCATGGGCCCAGGGACAGGTTCACCTATGGACCCTGGGACAGTTTCACTCATGGTCCCAGGGACAGTTGCAGCCATGGTCCCAGGGACAGTTGCAGCCATGGTCCCAGGGACAGTTGCAGCCATGGTCCCAGGGACAGTTGCAGCCATGGTCCCAGGGACAGTTGCAGCCATGGTCCCAGGCACAGTTGCACACATGGCCCCGTGAAAACTGAAAGTGACACCTATGGAGTCAAGAACAATCGCATCTATGGACCCAGGGAGAGTTGCACCCATAGACCAGGGAGAGTTGCACCCATGGAAAGTTTCACCCATGGGCCCAAGAACAGGTTTAACCTTGATCCCAGTAACGGTTGCACCCATAAGCCCCGGGACAGTTAAACCCATAGACAATTGTACCCCCTTTTGCTAAACACTGGGAATCCAACCAGGGAAAATGGCACCCATAGGCCCAAGAACAGTTGCGCCCTTGGCCCCAGGGAGAGTGTATGCACAGCCTAGGGAGAGTTGCACCCATGGGCTCAGGGACAGTTTCGCCCATGGACCCAGGAACAGATGTACCCCTGAAGTTAAACACTGGGAACCCAACCAGATTTAATCTGAGATTCTTTGCTCTGTTTCGGGACCACTTGAATGCGTGCGGTTCATGAAACCCAACATGGCGAACACAGCATCCAATAAGTGCACATAAAACAATATATGAGACGAAAGCCCCCTTACAGGTGTCAGGAGACGGTTTCCCGGCCCCCCTGCACTTGCAAATGTTCAGGCAGAAAATACAGGGAGGGCTCTGCATGGCTGTGGGCTGGAGCTGGAAGCATCTTTTAGACAATAATATGCAATCAGGGAAGTGTAGGTTATTGTATGACTGTCTGAGTAACCGAATTCTCATCCTACAGGCAATGATCAGCTCGTCTTTGGGTTAACTCTCTGCCATCCAAGATGAAGTGGTATGTACTGGGAATGGGTGAGGGCAGAACTGTAACGGGGAAATCTTTTAGGAAGGGGATATATATGTAGCTGCTGAGTGTAACCGACGGAGCTATTACATAAATATAAATAAGAGAAAGGATTCGAAGGAAGGTAACGCAGAGACCATTACATAACTGTCTAGATAAATAATTACATAGATGTCTCAGAGCAGTTTTTAAGGGTCAAAGTGAAGTAGAGGGGGGCAAAAATATAAGAGGTACAGTATTCAGTATTACAGTATTCGGGAGAGGCAATGATTTTTTTTTTACAGAATGTTATGTTTTCAGAACGTGTGTTGGTAAGGAAGCAATGTGAGAATGATTTACTAGGAAACAATGCCAGACCGGGGGAAACCGTGTCAGAGTATTCACTGTAGAGAATGACCATTTTCAGGGATGGTTAGAATTTCCAGTTAAAAGATAAAATGGTCACTTGATTGTAATCAAGTAATATTTAAATGTCCTGCCTAAAACATATAGATCAAATATTAGAAGAAAGCAATGTTAGAGTGTTCAGTTTAGAGGCAAGCAACGCTAGTATGTTTTATATAGAAGAAAGCAATGTTATCATGTTCACTTTATAGGTAAGCAATGTTAGCAAGTGAATTTTACTGGCAAGCAATGAGGTGTTTAGAGGCAAGCAATGTTAGAATGTTTATTTCAGAGGCAGGCATGTTAGCATGTTTAGTCTAGAGGTAAGCAATGTTAGACTGCTTTGTTTAAAAGAAGGCAATGTTACCATGTTCAGTTCAGAGGCAAGCAATGTAACAGTATCCAGTTTAGAGGCAAGCAATGTAAGAGTTTCCAGTTTAGAGGCAAACAATGTAAGAGTTTCCAGTTTAGAGGCAAGCAATGTAAGAGTTTCCAGTTTTGAGGCAAACAATGTAAGAGTTTACAGTTTAGAGGCAAGCAATGTAAGAGTTTCCAGTTTAGAGGCAAGCAATGTAAGATATTCCAGTTCGGAGGCAAGCAATGTAAGAGTTTCCAATTCAGAGGCAAGCAATGTAAGAGTTTCCAGTTTAGAGGCAAGCAATGCAAGAGTTTCCAGTTTAGAGGCAAGCAATGTAAGAGTTTCCAGTTCAGAGGCAAGCAATGTAAGAGTTTCCAATTCAGAGGCAAGCAATGTAAGAGTTTCCAGTTCAGAGGCAAGCAATGTAAGAGTTTCCAGTTTAGAGGCAAGCAATGTAAGAGTTTCCAGTT
>CM053036.1:1909894-1938663 GCA_028564925.1 Lithobates sylvaticus
AAAACGCAGCAGACTGGCCCAGGCACTGACATCAAACTGTTCGAAACTCTCAACGCCTGGTGCCCCGTGGCAGTTCTAGATCAGCTACTAGCACACCTACCTGATCCCTCACCTGACAGCCCGATGTTACCATTTCCGGTCAGACCCCTTAGCAGCAATCAATTCGTCACGCACGTCAGGATCCTCCTCCGCAACTTAGGTCTTGACCCAGCGAAATTCTCAGGTCACTCCTTTCGCATCGGAGCAGCCTCCGCAGCCTCCCGCAATGGAGTCCCGGATCACGTGATCAGGAAGATGGGACGGTGGAAGTCCACCTGTTTCGCCCGTTACATTCCCGATCCCCAGACCGAAATGTCCCGGGCTTTCAGAAACCTTGCCTTGTAGCATCTGCCTTCACCAAACAAATAAACCATTACCTCCCTAAAAACAAGTCTTTTGCGCCCTTTTCTTAACTACTCTCCTAGCAGAAAGGGCCTCACGGCTCAGCTCACCAGGGCTTACCTTACGGTAGACCAGGGCACACTTCAGGTCTAGTTATGTTGTCTGTCTTGTGGCGTGTTTATGTTTGCTCCTTCACATCTACAGGACCGAGGGCTCCGACCATAAATTTGTATTTGTTACGTTCACTAACAGACAAATTTGAAAGGAAATCACAATACCTATACCTAATTTAATAGTTAGTTATTTTTTCAGATTTTCTAATTTTCGGATTTTCTAATTTTCGGATTTTCTAATTTCCAAATTTACAAATTTTCTAATTTACAAATGTACGAATTTATGAATGTACGAATTCACGAATTTACGAATGTACGAGTTTATGAATGTACGAATTTACGAATGTACGAGTTTATGAATGTACGAATTTACGAATTTATGAATTTATGAATGTACGAATGTACGAATTTATAAATTGCCATCATAACGAATGACCGGAAACAAAAAAAAAAAAAAAAAAAAAAAAAAAACGAATGAAACGAAAATGAACAAATTTTTTGGCAGTGCACATGTCTAGTTCTACGGTTAGAGCAGGAAATGGTTGAAACAAATTTTTTTTTTGGTTGTTTATGTGTGTGACGAACCCCTTGTCCTCAACAGGACTATGTCCGCCGTAAATGCTTCCTTTGTCCAGAACCAGCGCTATCCAAGATGTAGGGTGAACAACAACATCAAAACTCTTTTATTCCAGCACAGGTTACCACAGATATATAACTCAGAGACACTCCCCACCCCCCACCCTTGGATTCAGGGCGGGGTAAACTGTCCAATCACAATAGACACACAGGTCAGGTGTATTCAAATTCCTCATCAGTAAACAGTCTTATCAGCAGGGGGAGCTGTTGGAGGAATTTGCTCCCCCCCCCCCCACCAATCTCACAGCTAATCTGCATACACATCCCATAATATCCAAGGCAGACAGACACAATAGAACAATGGAATACAACCTCACCCCAAACAATCACAGCAAAGGGTCCACAACAGCATGAGACAACACACAATATATACATATATACAACATTCCAGTGTGGCTGTACAATGTGTCTTAATAGCACAGATCATAGTGGAGTTCTCGGCCACCCTGTGCCCCTAATGGACACAGGGTGACTTACACATAAGAGAGGCCAGGGGAACTGGACACGGAGTCTCCAGAGCTCTCCAAGGTAAGCTGAGTTCCACAAACCCCCCACCCAAAGTGACTCCCGTCACAATGTGATTCCCACCTATAACTCCACAATCAGCAAAACTCATGACCCCCTCTGATTCTGCAGGGGTGTCAGATCTCTGCAGAGAGACCTCTGCTTCCACAGCAAGATTCCTTCTCTGCAGCATGCTGGCAGAGGACAGGCCTTTCTACTCTTGTTGTTGTTGTTGTGTTTTTTTTTTTAGAAAACAAATTGGACTTTACACACCAATTTTTATGCATCTGGAATGTATTTACCTCAATTAAAGTCTATGGAAAGCGACTTCACATTGAAGTCTATGGGATGTGACTTTGCAATATAGTCTATGGGACATGATTTTCCATTGAAGTCTATAGGCATTATTGGCACCTTTTTTTTCTATCCGCAAAGCATTGATAACCCTATTTTCTGCTGATAATTTGTCGACGGCTGATGTATCAATTACAATTGATACATCAGCAATACAATTACCTAACCAGCATGTCTGGAATGATGCAAAAATAACAACCTAAAAAATGGAAAAAGACAAGCATGTATCCAGTGTTATACATTTTTCAAGAAATTTTAAAAGTTGCTACTTTCACACTTTCGTTGTCTTGTTGTCTGTGAAACCTCAAAAAAAGCAACAAAATTGCCAAATTATAAGTACAAAAGTACTAAGAACACAAAAAATGAGGAGCCATTTAAAGCATATTACAGCCGTTTTAAAGAAGAAATCCTCTATGGCAACTCTCCCTCTATGGTAACTCTCCCTCTATGGTAACTCTCCCTCTAAGGCAACTCTCCCTCTATGGCAACTCTCCCTCTATGGCAACTCTCCCTCTATGGTAACTCTCCCTCTATGGCAACTCTCCCTCTATGGTAACTCTTCCTCTATGGTAACTCTTCCTCTATGGTAACTCTTCCTCTATGGTAACTCTCCCTCTTTTTCCTCTCCCTCTATGGTAACTCTTCCTCTATGGTAACTCTCCCTCTATGGTAACTCTTCCTCTATGGTAACTCTTCCTCTATGGTAACTCTTCCTCTCTCTATGGTAACTCTCCCTCTATGGTAACTCTCCCTCTATGGTAACTCTTCCTCTATGGTAACTCTTCCTCTATGGTAACTCTCCCTCTATGGTAACTCTTCCTCTATGGTAACTCTCCCTCTATGGTAACTCTCCCTCTATGGTAACTCTCCCTCTATGGTAACTCTCCCTCTATGGTAACTCTTCCTCTATGGTAACTCTTCCTCTATGGTAACTCTCCCTCTAAGGTAACTCTCCCTCTATGGTAACTCTCCCTCTATGGTAACTCTTCCTCTATGGTAACTCTCCCTCTATGGCAACTCTCCTCTATGGTAACTCTCCCTCTATGGTAACTCTCCCTCTATGGTAACTCTCCCTCTATGGTAACTCTTCCTCTATGGCAACTCTTCCTCTATGGTAACTCTCCCTCTATGGTAACTCTCCCTCTATGGTAACTCTCCCTCTAAGGTAACTCTCCCTCTATGGCAACTCTCCCTCTATGGTAACTCTTCCTCTATGGTAACTCTTCCTCTATGGTAACTCTTCCTCTATGGTAACTCTTCCTCTATGGTAACTCTTCCTCTATGGTAACTCTTCCTCTATGGTAACTCTTCCTCTATGGTAACTCTTCCTCTATGGTAACTCTTCCTCTATGGTAACTCTCCCTCTATGGTAACTCTCCCTCTCTCTCCTCTATGGTAACTCTTCCTCTATGGTAAATCTCCCTCTATGGTAACTCTTCCTCTATGGTAACTCTTACTCTATGGTAACTCTTCCTCTATGGTAACTCTTACTCTATGGTAACTCTTCCTCTATAGTAACTCTTCCTATTTAGTAACACTGACCTGTTTTTCAGGTGTACCACTGGATTCCAGTAAGAACGTCATAACAGAAGAGAAGAAGAAGGTCAATCTGCCATGTGGGGTGGAGTCAAAGGGGAACATTGAATGGAAAAGGGGAGGATCTTTACTCATCAGATACACAAACAACCAGAAGTTCTCAAATAATGCTATAAAAGGTAAGTGAAGGCTACAAAGAACCGTTTCCTGCCCCACCTTTAAAGGATCAATCCACAGACAACTCGGGCCCCTTTCACACTTGTGCGACTTGTCCTGCGACTTGGGACTGGGAAGTCACATGACAAGCCGTACCCCGTGATTTCCAATCAGTCTACAGACCTTCAAGGGTACGCAGGCATTGCTTCAAGTCACGGCAAAATGGTGCGACTTTCAGGGTGCACAAGTGTGAAAGGGGGCCTAATACTTTACCTGTGCTTAGATGTAAGAATAAAGTGCGGGCCTCTAACAAATAAGGAGGGCGGAAGGGTATGGGGGGTATGGGGGGTACCATCATCCTTGCAATAGAAAACTAGGGACACACCCCCACTCTGTCCCCAGAGACATAGAGAACATGGACCATCTCAGGACCCCAAATTTACAATAACAAAGTAATAAAAATAACTTTTTATTGATACAATAAAATATAAAAGGCGCACGTATCCACATACATGAATAAAAGCAACAATGACATCTTCAAATCATGTGTTATTGACGTGAGAAGAACAATTTCTGCCGGTATTGGGGTACCATAGTGAACACGGGGTGTGCCAGGTGTGCCTGGGCACACCCTAATCACCCTGTGTGGATTAAGCCGGCCATAGATGGAACGGATCTCAACTAGTTCAACAGGGACTGGCCGAGATTCAATCCATCTGTAGGCAGGCTGGTTGTACTGAAGTCAGTCCATCGATCGACTTTAGTACAACCAGCCTGTCGGATTTTTTGCATGGGATCAATGTCAGCAGATATAATAGCCAACAGTGATCATTGTGTTCTGTTGGCATGGAAGGCTCTATTGCTCTGTCTGCAAGGCGGTGAGATGGGAAAGATTTCCCTGTGACGAACTCTTCCATAAGAGACGTTCTTCTCTGTCCCTGTGCTGGTGGGGGGGGGGGGTGAATGTACCTTTTATATATATATATACGCACACGCATGTGTAGCTTTGGGGGGAACACCCTCATGTAATGCGCACACCTATGTGTGGTCCCCCTCAGACATTAGCAGAGGACACAAGATGTAATCAATCCTCAATGTACAGGAAATCCTCAACAGGTTTTGTGGGGAAAAGGCTTCTTCAGGAGGGATAATATAAAGTAAACCAAACATGATACGTTCTCCTCCTCGTCTTTTGTAACCCTTTGACCTGCTGATATCTGTGATTGCAGATTCGAACCGCTTCAACATACACGACCATTCCACCAGTGACCTGGAGGTGAATGATGTGCAGAGAAGTGATTCCGGGATTTACACCTGTCAGAAAGACAAGAAAACCGTCCTTCACACAGTGCAGCTCATAGTCTTGGCAGGTAAGTAGCCAATGGGGGAGCTGCTACTTCTCCCCGGGGGAAACATAATCAGCACATATATGTAAACTATGATACTGTATACAGCAGTGACCTCCAAACTGCGGCCCTTTGTTGGCCTTTTTCTACCCCTTGGGGCACCAAGAATGAGGCGCCAATCCTTTCACTGACACCAACATTAGGGTATAATACCTGCAACGGACACCAACAGTCGGCACTATTCCCCCCCCCCCACAACCCTGATTATTGGTGCAGTCCCATCAGTGCCCATCAGTGCCACCTATCAGTGCCCATCAGTGCTGCCTATCAGTGGCCATCAGTGCCGCCTATCAGTGCCCATTAGTGCCACCTATCAGTGCCCATCAGTGTCACCTATCAGTACCCATCAGTGCCACCTATCAGTGACCTAGGTGGCACTGATGGGCTAAGATAGGTGGCACTGATGGCTACAGATAGGTGGCACTGATGGCTACTGATAGGCTGCACTTATAGGCACTGATGAGTCTGCACCAATAATCGGGGCACTAATAGGCAGCACTGATGGGTACTGATAGGTGGCACTGATGGGTATTAATAGGTGGCACTAATGGGCACTGATGGACACTGATAGGTGGCACTGACGGGCATTCATAGGCAGCACTGATGGGTACTGATATGTGGCACTGATATGCACTGATAGGCGTCATTGATAGGCTGCACTGATGGGCACTGATAGGTGGCACTGATAGGCACTGATGGGCTGCACTAATAGGCACTGATAGGCGGCACTGATGGATAGTGATAGGCAGCACTGATGGGCATTGATAGGTGGCACTAATGGGCACTGATATGCACTGATCGGTGGCACACATGGACACTGATAGGTGGCACTGATGGGCACTGATAGGCGGCACTGATGGTACTGATAGGCGGCACTGATAGGCATCATCGATAGGCTGCACTGATGGGCACTGATAGGTGGCACTGATGGGCACTGATAGGCGGCACTAATGGGCACTGATATGCTGCACTGATGGGCACTGATATGTGCACTGATAGGCGACACTGATGGGCACAGATAGGGGCACTGATAGGCAACACTGATAGGCAGCCCTGATAGGTGGCACTAATAGGTGGCACAGATAGGCTGCACTGATAGGCACAGATAGGTAGCACTGATGTGCACAGATAGGTGGCACTGATCAGTGCAGCCTATCAGTGCCCATCAGTGCCACCTATCAGTCCCTATCAGTGCCGCCTATCAGTGCAGCCTATCAATGCCCATCAGTGCTGCCTATCAGTACCCATCAGTGCCACCTATCAGTGCCCATAAGTGCCACCTATCAGTGCCCATAAGTGCCACCTATCAGTGCCTCGACAGCAGGACTCTGAGCTGAGAGCATTTCTCTTATGCAGACAGTTCCCCCTCCCCCTCCCTCGCACTGATGGGAGAGGAGAGAGCTGATCTGCTCCTTCTCCTCCTGCCCCTCCCCTCCCTTGATTGCCCCCTTGTGGGAAGTGTGAAGCTTAGCAGCTGACCTTTGTGACCACTGACTCCCATGGATGCCGGGGCATTTTCTACTCCCACTGGCCATAGTGCGGCCCCCTAAAGTCTCACGGGAAGTAAACTGGCCCTTTGTTTAGAAAGTTTAGAGACCCCTAATCTACACAATGGGGCTTCCATTGAGGTGCAATAAAATGTTCGCAGTGCTCAGCACATTTAAACTGAACTTCAGGCAAACAGTCACAGATGAAATACATCTTTATGTTTTAACACCTGCGAACAAAGAGTTTACATTTTTGTCCATCCAGTTCTGAGATTTACACAGCTCTGCCACACATCACAGCCCCATCTGACTAGGAAAGAGACCTGACCTTTCTATGTTGCAGTTTCACTTTTACTTACAGGTTTCCTCCCCACCTCCACCCTGTGACTGGACAGTGAAATGAGAATCAGTGGGCTGATGAGTTCCGCTCTCTGTCACTCTGCTCTCTACTTCTATCAGCACTGCAGCACAACTGATTGGCTCCTTGTGCTTCTCTAACACTGAGAACTGAGCGATCGAACACCAGCTCCCTGAGCAGAGAGCCGGTGACTGCTGGGCTATGGAGGGGGCGGGAGAAGCTGGCTCAGGCTCTCAGTGGCTCGCCGGGAGACTGAGCCGGGTTGCCGACCCAGGCATGTGGGCGGATCCTGACTCCATTGTCGCGATCTTGCCCTAGCCTGGACCAGCCCTGTGATGCCAGCCAACAGCGGGCTTCAGCCTGTTGTCTGCTGGAAGCGGGTCACAGGAGAGCAGAGGGAACTGAACTCCACAGGAGAAGTACAACCAGCTCCCGCCGTACTTCTCCTTTAAGTTTGGATTTGTCTTCCACTTTAAGACCTCTGACAGTTTTTCATGTCTGTGTCCCGCTGGAGAGCTTTCCTTTCATTTCTTGTCCTCTTGGACAGTTTCCCTGTCACCTACCTTTCTTGTGTATCCCCCTCCTACATCGGGGCTTGGTGGTAGGTCATCTTAGTTACTGGCTCACTGAATGTGATTAGTCAGGTCTGTTCTGTGTTTCACTGGCTGCAGAGTTGATTGCTTCCCCCTGTCCGTCTGAAAAGGTTCCGGAAGATGGTGGGCTGGGAGAGTCTAATTAGCAGCTGAAAATGTATGCAGCCCTGGCCAATCCCTGAGGAGAGGTGCCCAGATGATGGCTGGGAAGGGGCATAAATACTATGAGACTGAGAGAGCAGAGAACTTCTTGTCCTAGAGGAGGAGATCCCATCCTGGAGGGCATCCTGGGCAGGCTGCCAAGCGTCTTCTCTTCATCAAGGTCCCATCTAGGCTATCTGTGTGACCTACTCTGACTAAAGTGGCTGGAGATGACTGAGGGACTTTCATCTGGGGATCTGCTCTGGTATCACTGGAAAAAAAGAAGTGTCTGGAAGATAGTGGAAGGAGGCATCCAAGGTCTGTGCTCAAAATAATAGGAGGGAGATTAGTGTCCTTGCTACTAGAGTTCCCGGGGTATCCCGGAGTTACCCCACTCCTTTCCAAGTTCAAGTTCTTCAATAAAACATCGGAAAAGCATTTCCCCTGGACTGTTCATTGAGACACAGGAGTGACTGTGTGCCTGGCTGCGGGGAAAACCACAGGAAAAGACCTCAAACCGGGCGCTCCTGAGGGAATGAGCGCTGTGTAAGGACACAGGCCAGCCTTGCCCAGCTTAGTCCGAACCAGTGGTGGCTGGTGGTAAAAAAAAAAAAAAATGGGGGGGGAGCCAAACAGTGCGACAGGCGGTGGGCATCATGGGCGGCCTCCCCTTCCCCTGCTCTCCTCCACGTGAATGCCGGCTTCTGTCTCCACCCTCCTTCTCAGTGGCAAATCGGAACACTTCTCCTTTCAGCCAATCGGGAAATGGGTCCTGATTGGCCGGGAGGAGAATCATTGTGAAAATAGTGAATATTCATTCGCTACTGTCACACAACTGGGTGGACTCAGGGCGCAGTGCCTATTTTGAAGCCTAGTAGAGCCTCTGGCTCTAATCATGTGCTCCAACCCCCCCCCCCCCTTTGGAATCCATGCATCCGACGTCCGACATAGGGGGCCAGTTGCATGGATGGGGGGGGGGGGGGGGGGGGGGCGCCACTAATGGATGGGTTGCAACACAAGACAAGACAAAAAAAACTTTTTCCCCATCTTGCCAGTTAACACTAGACATGTGCACAACAAAAAAATGTGTTTATTTTCATTTCCTATTTTTTTTTTTCGTTTCGTTTTTTTTTCGTTTCCGTTGATTCGTAACGATTCGTACATTCGGGTTATTTTTTCGTTGATTCGTTTTTTCGTTAGTTTAATTTTCGGACGCATTCGTATTTATTCGTACATTCGTAACATTCGTAGATTCGTAATCGGAGCATAATTCATAATTTGATGTAATGTGTATGCTATTATTACATTTAAATAATTTACGAATCGAAAAAAAAAGTTACGAATCGAAAAAAAAAAAAGTTACGAATCGAAAAAAAAGTTACGAATGTACGATTTTTTTTTGTTCAATAGAGACACGGAAAATTACAAATCGAAAAAAAAAAAAAAGTTACGAATTGAAAGAAAAGTTGCGAATCGAAAAAAAAAAAGTTATGAATCGAAAAAAAAGTTACGAATGTACGATTTTTTTTGGTTCAATAGAGACACGGAAAATTACAAATTGAAAAAAAAAAAAAAAAAAAAAGTTACGAATTGAAAGAAAAGTTGCGAATCAAAAAAAAAGTTACGAATGTACAAATTTTTTTGTTCAATCCATTCGAAGCACGTTTAGCACGCCATTGTAAGGGACACGGAAAATTACCAATTCAACAAAAAAATTTTCGTTCGTTTTCGTTTTTTCGGATTTTCTTCATTAGTACATTCGTTGTTTCTAATTTGTTTTTTTCGGATTTTCGTTGTTTTTCGGATTCGTACGATTCGAACGATTCGTTACGATTCGTTATTCTGATTCGTACAATTCGAATGATTCGTTCATTCGTACGAAAACGAACGAGTGAAAATAACGAAAAAAAAATAAAAACGAAACGAATTGCACATGTCTAGTTAACACCACCACACGGCTTCTGTAGGTTTTATTCACACGTTGTTGTTTTTTTTACTATTTCTTGCAGTGTCAGCAACACCTTCCAAAACCCTCGTGTCATCCGAGGACCTAACGCTGAAGTTGTCTCCTGAGAATGTTCCGGGGCTTCAGGTCCATTGGACGAAGGATGACAAGAATCTAGACGGAGGAACGAGTGTGGAGATAAAGGAGGTGGACTTGCAGAGCGGAGGTCAATATTTGTGTCATATTAAGATGGAGGGCAATGAGGACCTCAATATCTCTACAACCATCAGAGTCCTCGGTAATGGAAGACGCACTAAAATGATTCTTATTTAGTTAATTTTGGCGTCAGATTTCTATTTAGCTTTAGTTATAGTCCCGCCAGGGTCGGTCTATGAGCGGACGTGGGAGCCGTCTGGAGCGCGCTTAACTCCGGTCAGCTTGGGTCGGTCTGTGGAGGGTCCTGGGTGCCGCCTGGAGTCAGATTGACACCGGGGACCATGCCTGCCGGCCAGGGTTATGAGTGGACGTGGGACCTGCCTGGAGCCCGGTTAACTCCGGTCAGCTTGGGTCAGTCTGTGGAGGGTCCTGGATGCGACATGGAGCCAGATTGACACCGGGGACCATGCCTGCCGGCCAGGGTTATGAGCGGACGTGGGAGCTGTCTGGAGCCTGGTTAACTCCGGTCAGCTTGGGCCGGTCTGTGGAAGGTCCTGGGTGCCATTTTAGTTTTAGTCGTATTTTAGTCATCTGAATTGTTTTAGTTTTAGTTGTATTTTAGTCGACTAAAATCTCCAGAAAATGTAAGTAGATGAAAATCATTGTAATGCATTTTTTAAGCGTTTCTCTAGAATTTCCAAACTCACGATATACTCCTGGAGTAAAACTCACTCACTCCCAGCTGCCCAGGCTCTCCTGTGTGCCCCCCACCCCCGCAGTGTTGACGCCTTCCATCCTCTCCTTCCTGCCGGAAGCTGCAAGCACACAATGGGATCCTTCAAGTTTGAGAGAAGGGGGGAGGGGCTGGTAAATATGTCATATTTACCAGCCCCTTCCTTTACTGAATGAACGCAATGAGTGTTCAGTACCAATAACTCACTGTGTTCATTCATACCTGAAGCATTGGCTGTATGGGGCCCCCGTGTCAGGTTGTCCATATGGGGCCCCATATCAGGTTGTCTGTATGGGGCCCGTGGTTTCTAACAGCAGCCATGACTAGAGGAACCATGGAGGATACCGGTGTTAGTCCATAGAAACAGATACCAAATGCACTCTAGACACAGGAGCCAGGACATTTATCTTGGGGCAGTGCCTTGACTGACTTATTAGAATCTGAAATGGGGGATGTTCCTAACACAGTCATTTCCACACCAAGGTCACGGAATAAAGACTGGACTGAGGATCAAACCCTCATGCACACCTCCAAGACATTTTGATGAGAATAGGACTTTTATGGAAGCTCTTTGCTTTACCCTTCCCTCACGTTGTTTGCTTGCTTGTTTGCTTTTTTTAGGTTCCTATAGTCCTTCTTCAGGTATTGTGTATATACAGGACCCAAAGCCGGTAATCCTCCCCTGGGAGTTCAATTTCAGAGTGAAGTCCAATGAAGTCAAAGTTGTGGAAGGAAAAGTCACTTACCAATCCACGGTCATTCAACCGCTTTCCACCACTGGTGGTCCTGTCTGCTGGCCTGAAGGCTGCACTGGCAATGTGAACAGCTTAGATCTTCATCTTTCTAATCCCGAAATTGGAGACTATCAGATGGAGATTGTTCTAGAGGTGGACGGTAGAAGGAAGAAGCTGCAGAGGAAAGTGTGTGTGGCCAATCTCACAGGTGTGTACTAAAGTTGCTCATTCATATAACTCCATGTTGTATTTCCGTAGCAGGCTAAAAAAAAGTCTAATGCCGCGTACACACGAAGGGACTTTTCCCAGCGGACCTAAGTCCAGCGGACAATCCGCTGGACTTTCCAGCTGGGTCCGCTGGACTAAAAAGCGAACGGACTTGACCACACACGATCACGCAAAAAGTCCGACGGTTCACGCGATGACGTACAGCACGTACGACGGGACTAGAAAACAAAAAATACTAGAAAAATACTTGCTACTGAGCATGCGTCCTTTTTGTCCGCCGGACCATATTACACACGGCCGGATTGTCCGCTGGACTGCCAAGTCCAGCGGATAATTTTAAAAACAAAACTTAAAACTTTAGTCCGCCGTACTTTGGCCAAAAAAAGTCCGCCGGCGCCCACACACGAGGATTATCCGTTGGACTTCGGTCCAGCGGATAATACCGCGGGATAGTCCCTTCGTGTGTACGCGGCATAACTAACTAGACTGGCCAAGAAGAGTAGAGCCCTTAGATCCAGTTCATCTGGTCATGGATGTCCTGTAGACATGAGCACTGCCAAAAAATTTGTTCATTTTCGTTTCATTCCTTTTTTCTTTTTTCCGTTTTGCGGGTGATTTGTTATGATCGCAATTCGTACATTCATAAATTCGTAAATTAGAAAATTCATATTCGTAAATTCGTAAATTCGTAAATTTGGAAATTAGAAAATCCGAAAATTAGAAAATCTGAAAAAGTAACTAACTATTAACCACTACAATACCGGGCACTTAAACACCCTTCCTGCCCAGACCAATTTTCAGCGCTCTCGCACTTTCAGTGACAATTGCGCGGTCATGCAACGCTGTAACCAAATGAATTTTTTATCATTTTATTTGCACAAATAGAGATTTAGTTTGGTGGTATTTATTCGCGACTCCGTTTTTTATTTTTTGCGATATAAGCGAAAACATAGCGGAAATTTTGAAAAAAAAACAATATTTTCTCCTTTCTTTTTTAAAAGAAATCCAATAAAATCTAATTTTGTCATAAATTTAAGCCAAAATGTATTCTGCTACATATTTTTTGTAAAAGAAATTCCGTTAAGTGTATAATAATTGGTTCGAGTGATCACGGACAGATGTACGCAAATGATCATGTACAAGGGGTGTGCAGGTGATCACGGACAGATGTGTGCAGATAATCATTGGCACATGTTATTTTACTGGGACATATGTGAGGGACATGTGTTTTTATTGGGGACATGTGTGTTTTGGGGACATGTGTGTTTACTGTGGGGACATGTGTGTTTTACTGTGGGGACATGTGTGTTTACACTACACTGGTGATCAGTGAGTAAAAAACTGTAAAAAAAACAGCTAATACTCACTGATCACCAGCCGGCTGCAGCGATCCGCTCTCCTCTCCTCACCGACGACTTCCGTGTGAGGAGAGGAGAAGCCGATTGCCTAGCAACCGGCTGTTTGTTTACATCACATGACGGCCGTGATTCGACACGGCCGTCATGTGATCAGGAGGGCCAATCACCGAGCCCTCCTGCCGATCCGAGATGCGCCGTGTTTTCCTGACGCCTTCATGGCAGCACACACATGGGGTTGTGACTCCGCCCCCACAACCTGACAGGATTGGATAACTATGAAGTTGAAGGGGAGATCCCCCGCTGTATTCTCCTTTTTTTCCTCACCTGAACAGGTTGGACGGACAATTTTTCCTATGACAGAATAAGCCTCTTACCGCAATCGCCCCAGCAGGTTCAAGCCTCTCCTGTTTGGAAGTCCCTCCTGTACAGTCTCTAAAGGAGCTTCTACGGAGGGAACCCCCATTCTGGTGGTCTCAGGGGGCGACAAGAATTCCGGCAAGTAACAAGCTTTAAAGAAGCTTTTATTTCGCAGTGGGCTCCTTTATCTTCATATTCTCTTTCCCCTTTTTGTGTCTGGTACTGCCAGGGATAGTCCCTACTGTATGTATCTGTGTGCCTCCCAAATACCAGTGCGCTGCGTGGAGGTTCATAAGGTCAAGTCATGCTGGCCCTTGTTGTCCCATAAAAGAATATTAGTATGTTACTTACAGTGCCTAGGCATGCTGGCCCTTGTTGTCCGCGTGGTAGCCGGCGCGTCCCCGCATCGCCCATGCGCAGTACAGGGTCGGGCAGACACCGCTGTGTTTTCGGTGTGTTATGCCCTGATCCAAGATGGCGCGGGGACACTCGGGCGCATCTGCGCATGCGCGGAAAACGTCATTTGGGTGCCGTAATGGCGCCAGATTTAAAAAACAAACTTTTCCTGTGAAACTCCCTGTGCAACTCTGCAGTGATACTGGAAAGAAGTTAGAGAAAAATACTGCTCTGCAACACTCAAGGTAAGCCCCTATAAGGGTTCCTCATCCCTAAACCAGGAACATAAAAGAATCTTTGATTAATTAAATAATTAATTTAAAAAAAAAAAAAATAAATAAATAAATTAATAAGGAAAGGGGCAGTAGTGAAAAAAAAAAAAAAATATATATATATATAATAAAACTGTATGTATATGTATGTATATATAAGTGTATATATGTGTGCGTAGGGGTGTGTGTGTATATATTAAAAAAAAAAAAAAAAATATATATATGTACGTTTATTTTGTCTTTTCCCAGACTGCCCTGTCTCCTTCTTTTCTCCCTATGGAGCCCACTGCCCACGCAGACCACCACCAGCAAACTAGGTAAGAGGCTGGACCAAGAGTAGGTAAGTATTGAAGGGGAGAAAAAAGAGTGCCAGACCGCTAAAATGCTGCATTTCTCTTGGCAGCCCGGCGAGATCAAGAAACACCAGTTCCCGGCACGGGAAAAGGTCAAGCCATACCTCAAGTAGGAGGTCCCGCAGGAGCCGTTCAAGATCCCCTTCACGCCATCGGCACAGCCGCTCACGGCGAAGTTACTCACGGCACAGTCGCTCCCGCCGCAGCAGGTCAAATCGCAGGAGGTCCCCCTCCTCGCACCATCAAAGCCGCCACACCCGTCCCGCAGCCAATGCCTGCTGGGTATGCGGCGCCCCGGCACTACCGGGAAAACTTGCTTGCCGCTCTTGCTTCAACGAAGCCACTACAGAGAAGGAAGCAGATGCAAGGATGGCGACAGAGCTCATAAGAGAGTCAGTGCGGGAGTCTCTACTGGAAACCACAGCACCACCATTGGACAAAGCTGTTCCCAGTACATCATCGGCGGAACCAGTGCCTCACCTCCAGGCCTCGGATTCCCCCAGTTCTGAGGACGAGGTTCAAGACGTCTCAGCGGGTTTTGATTTTTCTCTGGTGGAGCCTTTCGCCAAATCCGTCAAAGAGGCGATCGGCTGGGAAGATGACAAGGCAGAACCTCAAAAGGTTCGGAAATATTTTCCAAACTTAAAGAGGGATCCGGAAACTTTCCCTTTTATAGAGGAGCTCGAAGATCTCATAAAGGACGAATGGGAAAGGTCTGACAAACGATCTAGTCTGACCAACAGGTTGGCCAAGATGTATCCCTTGAAGGAATCAAAAATAAACCCCTTGACCAACGCACCTACCGTTGACGCCTCTTTGATGCGTCTCGCCCGCCACGTCACCTTACCGATTGAGGATGCGGTATCCTTTCGAGATGTGCTCGATCGGAAGATGGACCTGGAGTTGAAAAAGGCCTACTCCACAGCCGGGGGGGCCTGCAGACCTGCAATAGCTACAGCAGCAGTAGGCAGAGCCATCTCGGGATGGACATCTAAAATAGAGAAAGACCTGCAGGATGGCGTCGAGATGGAAAAAATAATTTCCTCCCTACAGGAAATCAGATTGGCAGGGGATTTTGTAGCAGAGGCGTCTGTAGACGTCATAAGATCGTCAGCCAGGACTATGCTGGCATCAGTGACAGCAAGGAGAGCCCTATGGCTCAAACCATGGATGGCCGATACGGCATCCAAACTGAACTGGTGCAGGATCCCGTATGACGGCACAAATCTGTTTGGCACCAAATTAGACTCTGCTATCTCCAAAGTAACGGGGGGAAAATCAGGGTTAATTCCCTCCGATAGGAGACCCAAGGCACAGAAAGGGCCAACATTCAGGCGTAACCTTCCGAATAAGTACAGAGAGGCCAGATCCTACCGCCCTGGTAGGGAATTTAGGAGGGACTGGAAGAACACAAAGCCGGCTTTTCTTAGAATGCAGAAAACCAAGTCCACCCCGGCAGGGGACCAACAGAAGTCGTTTTGAAATCTTGCCTGCCCACTCGGCTCCGGGGAGCAGTCAGGTGGGCGCCAGGCTAAGAAACTTCTCCCAAATCTGGTCAAGTCACATAGAAGATTCATGGACATTGTCCACAATAAAGTTCGGACACAAGTGGAGGTTCATAAACAGACCTCCGGGAAATCACTTCCAGGCAACCAAACCACCATCCTCACCACTCAGAAGAAGCCTGTTAATAAGGTATGTGGCGGAACTGAAGCAGAAGGGGGCAATACTGGAGGTCCCAGCATGTCAAAGGGGGAGAGGTTTCTACTCCCCCCTATTCTTGGTAAAGAAGAAGACAGGGGACCTACGCCCTGTGTTGGACCTCAAGAGGCTCAACAAAGGAATACAGGTCGAGGCCTTCAAGATGGAAAGCCTCCAGTCCATACTACTGGCAGTGAATCTGGGAGATTGGATGCTTTCAATCGATTTATCAGACGCTTATCTTCACATACCAATCCATCCAGCTTTTCAAAAATTCCTCCGGTTTGCCATAAACCAATGCCATTTTCAGTTCCAGTGCCTCCCATTCGGCATCTCCTCAGCACCCAGAACCTTTACAAAAGTTCTATTACCCTTGGTAGCACTCCTCAGAGAAAAGGGGTTACGCATTCACCATTACCTGGACGACATCCTACTGTTAGCAGAGGATCAAGAGACGCTGATCCACCACCGAGAAATTCTACTCGCAACTCTCCGAAAATTTGGTTGGATAATCAACTGGAAGAAGAGCAGTCTACAACCCACCCAAAATATGGTTTTCCTGGGAGCAGATCTAAACACCAATACAAACAGGATACAACTCCCACAGGAGAAAATACAGCCTCTAATTCGAAAAATGCAGAGGCTACTTTCCACCAATCACCTACCTGCCAGAGCCTGTCTGAGTATTCTGGGATCCATGTCCGCAACCATACCAATGGTACAGTGGGCGCAGTGGCATATGAGAACCCTGCAGAACTCATTTCTCAGGCAGTGGGATGGAGTGTCGATGCATCAGACCATCTCTGTATCCGAAGCAGTGAAACGATCAGTATGGTGGTGGACGCGTCAAGGCAACCTCAGGAGATACAAGCCCATAATCCCTCCAGATCCCAAAGTCATCACCTCGGATGCTTGCCAGAGCGGTTGGGGAGCCCACTTCCGAGATCGGGCAGCCCAAGGCCAATGGCCCTTTCAGGCTCAAGGGATAGTCTCGAATATCTTGGAACTCAGGGCAGCCTTCCACGCATTAAAGGCATTTACACCGCTACTAGAGGGGGAGGATGTGCTGATCAGGATGGACAACAAGGTAGCAGTGTCCTACATTCAGAAGCAAGGAGGTACCAGGAGTACCACTCTGATGGAAGAAGTCCGACCCATTCTAGAATGGGCCCAAATACACCTGGCAAGTCTAAAGGCAGTTTACGTTCCAGCGGCTCAGAATATGCTAGCCGACTACCTAAGTCGGGAAACGTTGTCCAACAACGAGTGGTCCTTGAGTCCGCAGGCATTCTCTCTCCTGACAGAAGCCTGGGGAATGCCAGAAATAGACCTGGCGGCCACTCCAATGAACACCAAGTGCCACAGGTTCCTGACGAGGGGCTCATTTCCATCAGCAGAAGGAATAGACTGCCTGATCCACCCGTGGGACTTCAAGTTGGGGTACATATTTCCTCCAACCCCGTTAATTGCGAGGTTCTTGTCCAGACTTCGGAGATCGTCGGTAACAGTAATAGCGGTAATCCCAATGTGGCCGAGAAGACCGTGGTTCACGACCCTCCTACAACTCAGCCTTCAACCTCCAATTCCTCTTCCAATGACCCCGGACCTTCTATCTCAGGGGCAGTTCCTTCACCCAGCACCAGAGAGATTACATCTGATGGCCTGGAGATTGAGAGGGTTAGGCTAAGGGCGCAAGGCTGTTCACAGGAGGTCATATCAACCATGATGCAAGCCCGGAAGGTATCTACCAATACCATCTATACGAGGGTTTGGGAGAGATTCTGCTCCTTGGCACAACAGAAAGGGTGGAACCACCTCTCTCCAGAACCTTACCAAATCCTAGAGTTTCTCCAATTAGGGGTAAGCAAAGGCCTAAGCTCAAGTACCCTTAAAGTGCAAGTGTCGGCTCTGTCAGCAAAGACGGGAACTAGGTGGGCATTCCACCCACTGGTAATACAATTCCTAAAGGCCTGCCTAAAGATAAAACCCCCCAGAAAACCAGTTTTTCCGTCATGGGACCTATCAGTAGTTCTCCACGCTCTTTCCAACCCTCCGTTTACTCCATTCGAAACCATATCTCTTTGGGACCTGACCTTGAAGCTATCATTCCTCATAGCAATAACATCAGCTAAGAGAGTGTCAGAGATACAAGCACTAATGATCTCGGAACCCCACTTAGTCTTTCTACCCGACGGAGTAGTTCTAAGACCATCAGAGCGCTTCACACCTAAAGTGGTAACTTCTTTTCACTACAACCAAGACATCATTCTGCCATCCTTCACCAACGATCAGGGTGAACCGCATCCGTTGGATATCAAAACAACGATCTCTAACTACTTGGCAGCTACCACCTCCTTTAGGAAGACGGATTCCCTCATGATCATTCCCTATGGAACCAGACGCGGGCAAGCAGCCTCTTCACGTACTATCTCGTCCTGGCTAGTCAAAGCCATTAAGAAGGCATATTCCACTCAGCACCTGGCGATCCCTGAAGATGTCAAGGCTCATTCTACTAGGGCAGTGGCTACCTCCTGGGCAGCATATTGCAGGGTCTCACCAGAGACAATATGCAGAGCAGCAACGTGGTCTTCCAGACATACTTTCATTTCTCACTACAAAGTGGATTCTGCCCATTTGTCCATGTCAGACTTCGGAAGATCCGTTGTTAGAGCCAATTCTTCCGCATTATAGGAATAAACATTATTTTTTCTTGCACCCACCCGACTGGCGAGTTATTTCCCAGTGTGTGCTGCCATGAAGGCGTCAGGAAAACGGAAAATTGTATACTTACCTTTCCGTAATTTTCCTTTCCTGACGCATCTTCATGGCAGCACACAATTTCCCACACCGTTTTTGTGATGATATATACAGAGAATACAGCGGGGGATCTCCCCTTCAACTTTATAGCTATCCAATCCTGTCAGGTTGTGGGGGCGGAGTCACAACCCAGTGTGTGCTGCCATGAAGATGCGTCAGGAAAGGAAAATTACGGAAAGGTAAGTATACAATTTTCCGTTTTTCTCATTATTATTATTTATTATTATTAATTCATTACATTCCATTCGTTTAGATGCGGCATTCGTTATTTCGGATAATTCGTAAATTTTTTTAATATTCTAATTTACAAATATTCGGAAAAATTTGTTAAACGGGTTTTCGTTAATTCGGATATTTCCGAATTAACGAATTTGTCGAAATTAGTTAAAAACCGAATTTGAAACAAAACTAATTGAACATGTTTAATGTCCTGTGGCTGTTCTTGACTCATCTAGAGCTTCTCTCCAAAGGTTCAGTCCCGCCCCTTCTTCTCTATTGGCTATTGAAGGCCAGGCCCTGGGAGAGCGTGGTCCCTCTGAGGCCGTGATCTCTATCATGCCAAGGGCTCGGGTGTATGGATGCAGGTGGAAGGCCTGGGCTTCAACAGCCATGCCATTAAACCTACCGACTGAGAGGCAACTAGACATGTGCACAATAGAAAAATGTGTTTATTTTCGTTTCCGTTGATTCGTAACGATTCGTAAATTCGTAAGAGTTATTTTTTCGTTGATTCGTTTTTCCGTTAGTCTAATTTTTGTTTATTCGAAATTCGAACGCATTCGTATTTTCGTTATATTTTGTATTCTGATGCATTCGTATTTTCGTTATATTTTGTATTCTGACGCATTCGTATTTTCGTTATATTTTGTATTCTGACGCATTCGTATTTTCGTAGATTTATTTACATTTGTGCGTTCGTTAGATTGATTTATTTGTACTTTCGTAACATTGTTTTCGTAGATTGGTAATCGGAGCATAATTCATAATGTTATGTAATGTGTATGCTATTATTACATTGTAAGAGACACGGAAAATTACGAATCAAAAAAAAAAAAAAAAAAAAGTTACGAATGTACGAATTTTTTTGTTCAATCCATTCGAAGCACGTTAAGCAGCGCCATTGTAAGGGACACGGAAAATTACGAATCGAAAAAAAAAAAAAAAAGTTACAAATGTACTAATTTTTTCGTTCAAATCCATTCGAAGCACGTTAAGCAGCGCCATTGTAAGAGACACGGAAAATTACGAATCTAAAAAAAAAAAAAAAAAGTTACGAATGT
Source organism: Lithobates sylvaticus (assembly GCA_028564925.1). NCBI lineage: Eukaryota > Metazoa > Chordata > Amphibia > Anura > Ranidae > Lithobates > Lithobates sylvaticus. Next base: position 1,929,890 of record CM053036.1, read on the forward strand.
ACGAATTTCTTCGTTCAATCCATTCGAAGCACGTTAAGCAGCGCCACTGTAAGAGACACGGAAAATTACGAATCTAAAAAAAAAAAAAAAAAAAAAAAGTTACGAATGTACGAATTTCTTCGTTCAATCCATTCGAAGCACGTTAAGCAGCGCCATTGTAAGAGACACGGAAAATTACGAAGCGAAAAAAAAAAAAAAGTTGCGAATGTACGAATTTTTTCGTTCAATCCATTCAAAGCACGTTTAAGCAGCGCCATTGTAAGAGACACGGAAAATTACCAATTCAACAAAAAAATAAAAAGTTACGAATTTACGAATTTTTTCGTTCATTTTGATTTTCGTTGTTCCTGTTTTAGTTTTTTTCGGATTTTCTTCTTTCGTAGTTTCGTTGTTTCTAATTTGGTTATTTCGGATTTTCGTTGTTTTTCGTATTCGTTCAATTCGAACATTCTTTATTCGTTAAAATTTTTAGCGAAACGAATTGCACATGTCTAGAGGCAAGTGCAGGACCAAACCCTGAGAGAGAAACTCTCTAGATGAGTCAATGGCAGCTAGACATGTGCACAACAAAAAATTTCGTTCATTTTCGTTTCGTTTTTTTCATTTCCGAAAATGTTTTTTTTTTTTTTCGTTTCGTTTTTTTCGTTTACGTTGATTCGTAACGATTCGTACATTCGTAAGTCGTAGTTGTTCGGATTCGTAACGATTCGTACATTCGTAAGAGTTATTTTTTCGTTGATTCGTTTTTTCATTAGTTTAATTTTCGGACGCATTCGTATTTATTCGTACATTCGTAACATTCGTAGATTCGTATTCGGAGCATAATTCATAATTTTATGTAATGTGTGTGCTATTATTACATTTTATTAATTTACGAATCGAAAAAAAAAAAAAAGTTACGAATCGAAAAAATAGTTACGAATGTACGAATTTTTTTATTCAATCCATTCGAAGCACGTTTAGCAGCACCATTGTAAGAGACATGAAAGGGGGCCCTTTCAAACTCGGAGATTTTGGCCCCATTTCGAAAATTCGCGGTGGCCAACCCTTTCCCAAATCTGGAGATTTCGGGCCTTCCCAAAATTTTGAGGTTTTGGCAACCCAAAATTTTCGAAACCCCCAAATTTTGGCAATCTTCAAATGGGGAGATTTGGGGAAATTTTTAAATCTCGGGAAAGGGGGCCCCATCTTTTAAATCTCGCGAAACCCCTTTCCCAAATTTCCAATTGGAATTCCAATTTCCCCCCCGGGGGGGGAATTTCCCAAAAAGGGGGGGGGGGGGCCTCTTCGCCGCGAGAGTCGGCCCCAACCGAAGTTCCTTAATGGGTTTTGAAACTGCAGAGAGGAAATAGAAAACTGGAAGTCGGGGATGGGAATTTTAGTTTAAATACTCACTTTGGTTCCCCAAAAAAAAGGGGGAGTAACGGGGGTATGTGGGAATTTAAAGGCCCGGGGGGTTTCCGGATCCCCAGAAAAAAAAACAAAAATTTTTTTGGGGGGAAAGGGGTGAAGGAAAAAGGAACAAGCCCCCAAATTTTCTATTTCCTCAATTTTCCCCCAAAAAAAAAAAAAAAAACAGGCAGAAAACCTTTTGGGAACCCAATTCAAAAATTGATTTGGTTCGTGGGGGCGAACCCAACGAAAATTGAAAAAAAAAAACAGGGAAAAAAAAAAAAAAACAAACAGCTAAAAAGCCATCGTACCAAAAAAAACGACCCAGAACACTTTGCAAGGTTTAGCTATTTCTTTTGGCCCCAAAAACCCCCCAATTTCCCAGGGAGCCAAAAAATTTTACCCCTTCAGGCCCCCCAAGGGCACCCTTTAAAAATCCACCCACCCCCCTTTAAACAAAAACCCATAACCGGGAATTTTAAAAAAAAAACCCAAAAAAAAAATTTCCCCCGGGGGGGTTAAAAGGAAAGAAGGACCCCAAAAGGAAAAAAAACGGGGGAATACTCCACAGGGCAAAGAAACGGGCAGGGAAAACACCTAGGGGCCCCCCAAAAACCAAAAATTTCAGAAAAAATTTTTTTAAGGGCCCGCCCCAAAGTTTACCCAACCCTTGGGGCCCCCTTTTTTTTCCCCCAAACACCCCAAAAAAAACCGAACTTACCAGCATTTAAAAAGGTTCCCCAAAGCTGCCCAAAAAAAAAACCACCCAACCAACAAACCACCACCAATTTACCTTACCCCCGCATGCCAAGCCTGAATCTTTATCTGGCCCCGCTCGAATTTTTTTTTGTCCACTTTTAAAAAAACGTAGTTTGAACCGAAAACCACACCGACAAACCCCACTTTCCTCAAAAATTTTTTTCAGGGTTCCCGAAATTTTTTTTACTTTCCTTAAATTTCACCACCACCTTTTTTTACTTACATTTTCATTTAAAAAGACACTAAAAAGGAAAAAACCCCCGATATTCCAGGACAAAAAAACATGCTGCAGGGAATCTTTTTTTTCACCACCCCAAAAAACCCCAAAAACCCCAAAAACCCTCTACAACCCCCGTTTTGCGACCGCCACCCTAAATTTTCGCAACACCCAAGGCCCCCGACACCCGAAGCCATTTACCACTCCGCCCCCAACCCCCCTGAATTCTCACCGTTTACTCCGAAGTCCCAACCCCAAAAGCTCCCCAAAAAAAACTTTAAGCCGGCCGACATTTTAAGTTCATTTACCATTTTTTTTACGCAGCTTTAAACCCTTTTAACGCCGATACCCTTTCAGTTAACTCTACAAATTTTGCCCCGGGGACAGCCTTCCCCAAATTTTTTACCGGGTTAAGGGGGGGGCCCATTTTTCCCGGGGGGGTGCTGGATTGGAAAACCCCCACTAACCCCAAAAAGCCTTTCCCAGCCTCCCCCCCAAAGCCATTCGGGGATTTTTTAGGCAGAGGGCAGGAAATTTCCCCCCCGGGAGGGGGTTTTTGGTCGGGGAAAATTTTGGGGGGGGGGCCCCAAAAACAAAAATTGGGCCCAAAAAAAAACTAAAGGGATGAGGGAAACCCTTTGGCACCTTTGGAAGGGGGCTTACCCACTTACTTTTTTACACAAAAAAAAACGAAAATTAAACAACCCCCCAAAAAACGGGGGGCCCCAAAATTTTTGGGGGAAAATTCAACCGAGTTTAAAAAAAACATAACAATTCCCAATACTTGGTCAAAAACTTTTTCCCCCCCAGGGAGAAAATACAAGCTTAAAAATCCCAAAACCCCAAAATTTTTTAAAACAAAAAAAATAAAACCGGTACCCAAAAATTTCCCCCCCCCAACCAGCCCAAAAAAAGTGGTTCCTTTTTGGGGAGACAAAGGGTTTGTTCTTTTATGGGTAATCTTTGGATTTGGGGCTTCCCCGGGGGTGAGTCGAAAAAAAACCTATTCTTGTTGGAAAGATCTTGTATCAAATTCCAAAAAAAGGGGCCCCCTTTTCCAAAGAAACCCCTAAAGGCCCCCTTTTTAAGGGTTAAAAGGGGGTTTGCGCAAGCTATAACAGTTCAACTCTTCTGGGAAGGCCGTCCAAACTAAGGTTTAAGGAGGGTGTCTATGGTAATAGTTTTCAAATCATTCTCCAAAGGTGCGTTTGTGAGAGCACTCAGAGCCACTGACTGTCTTAGGACAAGCAGGCCTGCTCACATCCCGCTCTAAGTGTTCATGGGTTTGGAGCCACAGGACTCTGATTGCAGGCCAGTCCTCATTCCATTCCTTAGTCCCAAATTTCTCTCTTTCCCTCCTTCTCCCCCTCCTGATTCTTCAATCTTCCATAATCACATTCCAATCCATTTCCCTCCTCCTAACCCAAAAAATTTCCTTCCTCACTACCCCCCCTTCCCCCACCAAACTAAATCCCCCCTAAATCCCCCTATTCCTAATTTCCATCATTCCGACCGAAAATGTTCCCTTCCCATATTTCCTTCCACCCAAAAAAAGTACAAACTCGCTCATAAAAACCATCCGTTTTAAACACCTTACACTCATGAACTAATATTCATAATTCCTAACACGACAAACACTCATTTCTTAATCTTAACAAACGATGTCATTATCTATACGGTGATCATCAAATAAATATAATTTTTACACAGTACTCCGTCTACATTTTATTATCTGCTGCCTAAAAACCCCACTGTGGGGGCATTTTTTTCCTTCCTCTTCTTTCTCCATTTTCTAGGTAAAACCCACTACAGTAACACCAAAATATCAACAACCACTACAGTAACCCCAATAAGCAACTCCAATCGACAAACAACACCATAGTAACCCCAATCAGCAACACCTATAAGTAACACCATAGTAACCCCCCTAACAGCACACATAAACAAACACACAAATAGATAACACCACACTAGTAACCCCATAGCCAACAACCAAAAGTAACAACAACCATCGTCCCACACACCATAGTAACTCCCATCACAGACAACAACAAAAACATAAGAAAACACCATGGAAAGTTACAACTACCCTCGTCAACACCCAAATAAGTTAGCAACACCATACGACTACCACCAAAGTAAACAATAACACCATAAGCTAAACACCATATAGTACAAACCACCCCTACTAGTAAACCCCTAACAGCACCATAGCAACCCCATAGTTCAAACACCATAGTAACCACCATCGCAACCCCCTAGTAACAAACCATATTAGTAAACCCATAACAGTCAACATACGCCAACAGCAATAGTACACCCCATAGTACACCCCATTAGCAACAACCATAAGCATCACCATAGTAACACCAATAGAAAAACACCATAGTAATCCCCCATAGTAAACCCCATAGCAACCACCATAGCCAAACACCATAGCTAACCCCAATTACAACACACAATAGTAAACACCAATAAGTAACACCAAAAATAGTTGCGTCTTGCCGCCAGTAGTGGCCAATTTGTTTGTTTTGTTGCTAGAAGCTGGATATACACGACAAATACCCAAAATCCCACGCCATGGTATGCATCCATGCATACCCGGGGTTCCTGTGTTAGCAAGCACTCTGGCAACCCGACTAGCACCCCCAGTCCCGAAGTACAACTCCAATACATAAAACATTGGGATAAGGGGTACTGAGCTCCCTGGTCGTTGTTTTTTTTTGATGTCCATGGAGGCCATGACGTCTGAAAACATGTTTTTTTTTCTTTTTTTTTTTTGCATAACTCATTGACAGCAATGCAGAAGTTCTGTGGCACACCGTATGGGGCGGGCATGGGGATGGGGGCTGCATGGGGGGCAGGCAGGCAGGGGGGGGGGGGGATATGGGAGGGGCTGTTGGCAGGGGAGGGGGGGCAGGGGGGGGGGCAGGGGCATAGCACGGTAGAAAAATCTGGTGCAGCTCTACATAGTAATTAGCGCACAGAAGTGGCACAAAGCAAAATAGGCAACCCAATCGGGTTCCCTTCTCCTTCTCTCAGCGAGGTAGTGAGACTGTCGATGTAGACGCTAAAATACCTGTATCAGGAAATCACAGAGCGGAGGCCCCATAACAAAACACCACACACTACCTTAACAAGAGGACCAACCTTCCCAGCCAATAAGCCCAAAGTGTACTGATAACAAAGCATTCTTATCAGTCCCTTTTCTCTACTACAAGGAATGAATGCCTCTGAGAACTCACTCTGAGGCTTCCTGACTCTCATTCAATCTACACAACAACTAAAAATAAAAAAAAAACTAGCATAACAAGCGTAAACAATATCAACTATGCTATTCAGCGATGACTGGATAACAGAGGGGATGTCGTGCGTGAGGATGCTGCGGTGTGAATTGGGGAGGGAGTGCGAGGGGGGGGAGGTGGGTTGAAGAAAGTGGATGTACGGAGTGATTGGGCAGTCCGAGGCTGTGGGTGAGTTTGGGAGGATGTGAGTCGCACTTGGTACCCCCCGTTTCGCTCGATGTGTTCTAATTAGGAACGTAAGGGGACAGTTACATGGGATATCCCCACAGGGGGGGTCCGGACAGGCATAGGGAAATGGGGCCCAGTGTGGTAGCACCAAATCCCCCCTCCCCCCCTGCATTAAATCAACCCAAGAGGGGGAAAGACAGAAGGTGGAGGGAGGTTCTCAGCACACACAGCAAGGGGGAGGGCGGAAGAGAGATCGGATAAAACGACTCAGCACTCAAATACACTACAAGCCTGCACCCTCACTGCTCACACCAACACATCACCCATCTTTCTGCCAAGTGGTTGCATTAAAAGCCACAAGGGCCCACCTTACAGGAGGGGCCCGCTGTACTGCGCTTCTCCACGCGGCCCACTGAGTCAAGCCAGCAGGATAAATGGCATCTTCAAACCTTTATTGGGACCAACAAAGATCTCACGTACAGGAACAAGACAAGAATTAACTTGACAAACTAACACATGAAAAAACCCCAAAAAACAAAACACACAAAACAAAAGTAACAACATGCGGACTTCGATGGACCACCACACTTAAAATCACCCCCAACTCAAAATAAATTCCGTCTTTTTTTCTGCAGCGTGACTTTTTTACACACGTTTCCTGCTGGCGGGGATGTGGCTGGCAGACTTCTTTAGCTGATGGATACTTTGTGATGGCTCGCCCTTTTGCACACGTGTGGCTGAAATGTCACACCCAATTATCACAATAGAGTCGAAACGGTTACTGTTGCCAACATTGTATCTCCACGAAGGCACAATGAAATCTGCCCATCTCGGTCCTCTAGTGTATTGAAAACTGTCCCTTCGGGTTCTACAAACAAAGATGTTAATTAGCCAAGACGTCGTCTGTATCCTTGGGTACAAATCTGACTTAAAATGGCACCAAGGACCAGCAGGTGGATACGTGCCCCCCCCCCCCACCGCCCCCCCCCCCCCATCATCATAAAAACAGGGAAACACAGAATGAAAATTTGTGTAAACCCGCACATGCCCAATGTACTCTCTCACAAGCAAAACCATGGCAATCATTCCTGTGCCGATGTGATGCCCCCATGTCCTGTGCCCAGGGAAGAGGGGGAGAGGGGTGGCTGAGCGATGGTGCGAGGGGGTAAGGGAGTGGTTATTAGGGGGTGGGAAGCGGGTGGTGAGGGGTGGATGGTGTGGATGCGGGGTGGGTAAGGTGTTGGAAGAGGTGGTTAAGGGGTGGGATCTGGGCTGTAAGATGGGGTGGGTGGGGTGTCAGCGGGGTGAAGGGGTAGGTAGGGGTGTGGGTGAGGGGGTGGGTCGGTATGTGGAAGAGGGGGTAAGGGGTGGGTGGGGGTTTCCTTGGCCTAACATTGCTTCGTTTAGTGATGGAGAAACTGCAGGCCATGTGCTCACGTGTACCAGCAACAAAGATCCCTCTAGTAACCCCGTACCCAGCACAGTACCACAGCACAGTACCCAGCACGTACCCATCACAGTACACAGCACAGTACCCAAGCACAGTACCCATCACCGTACCCAGCACAGTACCCAGCACAGTACCCATCACAGTACCCAGCAAGTTCCCAATCACAGTACCCAGCACAGTACCCAGCACAGTACCCATCAAAGTACCCATCACAGTACCCAGCACAGTACCAACACACATACACAGCACAGTACCCAACACAGTACCCATCACCAGTACCCAGCACAGTACCCAGCACAGTACCCATCACAGTACCCAGCACAAGTACCCAGCACAGTACCCAGCACAGTACCTATCACGGTACCCAGGCACAGTACCTTCACATACCCATCACAGTACCCAGAACCGTACCATCACCTTATCCAGCACAGTACCCAGCACAGTAACCAACACAAGTTACCCAGCACTAGTACCCATCACTGTACCAGCAACAGTACCATCACTGTACCCATCACAGTACCCAGGCACCGTACCCAGCACAGTAACCCATCCCAGTACCCAGCACAGTACCCAGCACAGTAACCCGCACAGTTACACATCACAGTACCCAGGCAAAGTTACCCAGCACAGTACCACAGCACAGTAACCCAGCAACAAGTTACCATCACTCACAGAACAAAGCCCACCAACCCCAAAGAATGACATTTCATAAGAATCTATCGTGTCCACCTACAGGAAAAACTCAGAACTGCTGGTTAAGGCTGGTTTCACACCGGAGCGGTAGGGGGCTGGCGGCGGGTAAAGCAGCGCTATATTTAGCGCTGCTTTACCGTCGTTATACGCGGTCGGTAATTGGGCCGGTAGCTGGGTGGTTTTTAAGACACGGGTTTTTTTTTTTAAAACCCCCGGCAAAGGGCCGCTGTGCAGCGGCCACCTCGACCCCATCTTATGATGATTTCATGTTATTCTGCGTAGTGACTGTTCTTTTTTTGCAGCGGCGGGCCCGGAAAGAGGGGGGGCCCCACGTTGGGGGGCCCCCCTGGAAAAAATACCCTGCATATACACCAACCGATGAGTGTGCGACTGCGGTGGGTGATTATGCAGCTCTCAGGGTGGAATTTATTTGGCGGATCAGTGAGCCGGACCGGAAGACTCAGCGAATCAGCAGATTCCTGCGGACAACCATTAATGTTTAACTATGTTTTTTGTGTTTTTTTTTTTTTCTCCAGTTACATCTCCATCCAGTCCCTCCCTGAGTGGTGATTATATGACAGTGTTTACATTGTTATACCCTGTATGTTTGCGTTGTCGCGCAGGTGTAATATCTATTAGTTACTTGAAATCGCTCCGATGCTCCCCGCTGAGACCACCCCGCTGTGGAAGGGAATTCTCCACATCCTTGCGCTTCTTATGCCGCGTACAACGCGGTCGGACTTCTTCGCTGGAACAAGCTCTGATGGTTTTCTCCGTCAGAATAAAAAGA
>CM053036.1:1939163-1956663 GCA_028564925.1 Lithobates sylvaticus
ACCAAATTTTTAAAAAAAAATAATTTTTTTATAAAAAACTACTTTTATAACACACAACACATTTATAACAACAACACATTAAAAACTTACAACACATTTAAAAACATACAACACTTTTTTACAACACCAACAAATTTATAATACAACTACATTTTCAACTACAACACATTTTATAACAACAACTACATTAAACAACAACTACACTTTACAACAAACAACTCATTGAAACAACAACACATTTACAAAACAAACATTTTTACAACACACAACACATTTTAAACACACAACACATTATAACACAAAACACATTTTAAAACACCAAAACACATTTTAAAACACAACTACATTTAAACAACAACTCTTTTTATAAATGAAAAACCCCATTTTTAAAACATCAACCTTTTAAAAACATACCCCCCCCTTTATTTTTCCGCCCGTTCCCACCCACCACACACCACCGCCCCTTTTTTCCAAAACAGGCACGGGGCCACGCCCCCCACCCAACCCCCCACCCCCCCCCCCCAAAGCCCCCAGAATAGATCCCCCCCCCCCCCGAGCGCCCCCCCCCTGCCCCCCCCAAAAGGAAAAGCACTTCGCCCCCGCCCCAACAAAAAAGTGCCCTTTTAGGGGCCTGAAACCCGCCCAAAACCCAAAACCGGGCAGGGAAACCCATCGAGGGACGCCCCAATGGGCCTTTTCCCCCCGTCCGGGGCGGCGCGGAGCCGAACAAACTCGGGCGTGCTGTCCGGGTTCACGGAAAAAACGGGAACTTTCGGACCTGAACCGGGTGAAGGACACGCACCGGGACCCCGGCACAAACCCGGGGCCGCACAAAAGGAAACCCGGGCGAAATCTTTAGAGCACGTAAAGACACCCAGGGCCAAGTCCGCGGAACCAGGGGAACGGAGTTCCTGTACTTTTTCCACAACGGGGAACTTTTTGCCGTTAGCAGCCGTGTCCTGCAAGATTTTTGAATAGGGGAGCTGTTGGCAGATCCTACACCAGCAGCCACCGCACAGCTCACATATAAGTGCCACACCTCCTTTCAGGCATTGCCTTAGGGCCCAAATGACAGCTCCTTTTTGATCCCCTGTAAATCACAGCTACGACAGGAGATCGGTCCCGCCAAAGAATTTTTTTTGTCAGCCCCTCTCGGATGCCCTCCTCCCCGCCGGCCCCTCCTGTTTCTGTCTCCTCCCCCCCCCCCCCCCCAGTCTCCGCATACTTGCTCGTTTTTCCCGCTGAACCCCCCCCTCCTCATCTTCATGCCAATGAGAAGAAGGAGGAGGAGCACGCTTTTCTGCTCACAGGACATGCGGGGAGAGAGGTGAGCTGAGGGGGGAACATCATTTTGGGGTGGTAAGCTGAGCACAATACCGGGAAATTTTTAATGCCAGGGGGATTTTTATGTGGAAATATGTGAAGGGTTGGGAATACAGCGAGTGTGTTTTTGGAGCCCCGAGGGGGGGGAAAAAAAAGGGGGGGAAAAAGGAAAAAAATTTAAGAGGAAAAAAAAATTAGGAAAAAAAAGGGGGAAAAAAAAATTTTAAAGGGGAAAAAAGAAAAATAAAAAAGGAAAAAAGGGGGTAAGAAAAGGGAAAAAAAAAAAAAAAAAAAAAATAAAAAAAAAAAAAATTTAAAAAGGGAAAAAAAGGGGGAGGGGGGGAAAAGGAAAAAAAAGGGGGTGGGGGAGAGAGAAGGGAAAAAAAAAAGGAAAGGAGGGAGAGAAAGGGGGGAAAGAGGATGGAGGGAGAGAAAGGAAAGAAAGGGGATGGAGGGAAAAAGAAGGAAAGAAAAAAAAAGGGGATGGAGGGAGGGAGAGAAGGGGAAGAAAAAAGGGGAGGGGAGAAGAAAGGAAAGAAAGGGGATGGAGGGGGAAAAAAAAAGAAAAGGGGGGAAAGGGGAAAAAAAGAGGGTGGGGGAGAGAGAAGAAAGAAAAGGGATGGAAGGGAGAGAGAAGGAAAGAAAGGGGATGGAGGGAGAAGAAGGAAAGAAAGAGGGTGGGGGGGAGAAGAGAAGGAAAAAAGAAAAGGGTGGGGGGAGAGAGAAAAAAAGAAAGAGGGAATGGGGGAGAGAGAAGGGGAAAAAAAAGGGATGGAGGGAGAGAGAAGGGAAAAAAAGTGGATGGAGGGGGAGAGAAGGGAAGAAAGAGGGAGGAGGGAGAGAGAAGGAAAGAAAAAAAAAGGGGGGGAAAAGGAAAGGGGGAAAAAGGAAAGGAGGAAAAAGGGGAAAAAAAAAAAAAGAGGGATGGAGGGGGAGGAAAGGGGAAAAAAAAGGGAGGGGGGGAGAGAAGGAAAAAAAGAAAGGGATGGAGGGAGAGAGAAAAAAAAAAAAGGGGGGGGGGGGGTGCCCGGGGGAAAGGTTGGGGGAAAGGGCCCGGCCCCCCCGGGGTTCTCCCCCCCCTCCCTTTTAGGCGGAGCACGATCCCTCCCCCCCCCCCCTTTTCTCTCCCCCCCCCTTCCGCCCGTGCCCTCCCCCCTCCCCTCCCCCCACCTGCCCCCGCCCGCCCTTTTTTGGCCCCCCTTCCCCCCCCCCCCTTTCATTTCTTTTTTTCCCCCTTCCCCTCCCCCCCCGTCATTTTCCCTTTCCTTTCCTCCCCCCCTTTTTATTCTTCTCCCCTTCCCTCCCTCTTATTCTTTTCCCCCCCTCCCCCCCCTTTTCGTCCCTCGCCCTCCCCCCTCTTCACTTTCTCCCCTCCCCCCCTTATTCTTCTCCCCTCCCCCCCTGCATTCTTTTCCCCCTTTCCCCCCTCCCCCTTTTATTCTTTCTCCTCCTTTCCCCCCCGGGCCCCTGTCCCCCCCCCCCTTTTCTTCTCTCTCCTTCCCTCCCTCCCGCGGTCAATCTTTCGCTCTCCTTTCCCGCCCTCTTGCATTCTTTCGCTCTCCTTCCCTCCCCTTGCATTCTTTTCGCTCCTTCCCGCCCTCTTTTTTTCCAGTCTTTGCTCTCTCCTCTCCTTCCTCCCTCCCTCTTGAATTCGTTCTCGCTCCGCCCGCCCTCTTTCATTCTTTCTCGCTCCTTCACTCCCTCTTGCAGTCGTTGCGCGGCGCCTACCCTCACTTATGTCATGGCTTGCTCGCGCCTCACTCCCTCCCTACGTTCAGTCGTGCTCTCTCCGGCCCTCCCTCGGGCATTTCGTTCTCTCTCCTGCCCTCCCTTGTTTCAGTCATTCTCCGCCGGAACCCCCTCCCTCGTTCAGTCTTCTCTCTCCCGCCCTCCGCTCCTGTGCATTTCTTTCTCTCTCCGGCCCGCCCTCTTTCATCAGTCTCGACCCTTACCCCCGCTCCTCTGCAGGCGGCTCTCTCCTGTCCCTCCCTCCCGCTGTTCATCGTCGCTCGCCGTCCCTCCGTGCCATTCTTTCGCTCTCCTTCACTCCCTCCATGGCAGTCTGTGCACTCCTTCCCTCCCCTTCATTCTGGCGCTCTCCTTCCGCCCGTCGGTCACTCTTCTCGCTCCTTCCCTGCCCGCGTCACTCTTGACGCTCTCCCGTCCCTCTCATCGTGGATTCGTTCTCTCTCCGTCCCTCCCTCTGTTCCTTCTTTCCACTCGCCTTCCCTCCATCTTTCATTCTGTCTCCTCATCCCGCCCTGCCCGCTGGCAGTCGTTCTCTCTCCGCCCGCCCGCTGTGTATTCGGGCTCTCCTCCTCCACTCCCTCGTTCATGTCTTCTCGATCCTTGCCCCCCCTCTTCTTCTTTCTCGGACTGTCCCTCCCTCCCGTTTGCATTCTTGTCTCTCTCCGTCCCGTCCCCTTTAGCTTCCTCGCTCCTTCCCTCCCGCACGCTCATCTGGCACGCTCCTTCCCTCCCGTTCAATTCGTCCTCGTCCTGCCCCCCGTGCGGCTTCGCTGGTCCGCCCGCCCCCCTCGTTCATTCTTTCTCGCGCCTTCAGCCTCCCTTACATTCTCTCTCTCCCTTACCCCCCCCCCCTCCCTTGCAGTCTTTCTCTCTCCTTCCCCCCTGCCAGTTCTGGCTCTTCTCCTCCCCCCGCTCCCGCTGTTCAGTTCTTGCTCTCTGCCGTTCCCTCCCTTCTGTACATGCGTTCTCTCTCCTTCCCTCCCGCTGCTTGCTGTCGCTCCCTCCCTCCCTCTTCAATTCTTGCTCTCGCCTTCCCTCCCTCGGCCATTTCTTTCTCTATCCGGCCCTCCCTCTAGTCACTCGGTCTCGCGCCTGCCCTCCCAGCTTGATTCATGCGCTCTCCTTGCCCTCCCTCTTCGAGTTCTTTCACTCTCCTTACCTCCCCTCTTTCATGCGTCTCGCTACTGGCCCCCCTCTTCATTCTTTTCTCTCTCTGTCCCTCCCTCTTGCCATTCTGCTCGCTGCACTTCCCTCCCGCCCTCTGCATGAGGGCGCTCTCCGTCCTCCCTCGTGAGGCTGTCTCACTCCGTACCGTACCTCTTGTCAAGTTTTTCTGCTCTCCTTCCCTCCCTCTTGTTTCTTTCTCGCGCCCTTCCCTCCCCGTTGCATTCGTTCGCGCTCCGTTCCCGCTCCGCGGTCAGGTTGTCGCGCGCCTTCCCTCCCTCGTTCAGTCTGCTACTCTGCCATCCCGCCCCTGGCATGTATGTCGATCTCCGTCCCTCCCTCGTTCATCCTATGTCTCTCCAATCACACGTCGGGCTCGGGGTTTGTGGATGGTGTTGCTGTCACTCCGGACAACCTCCTTGTGGCCTCTGGGTTTAATGTGGATCAGGGGCGTGGCTTCCTCAATGGTAAGTGTTTTCTAATGTTACTGCATTCAGGGGCGTGGCTTCCTCAATGGTAAGTGTTTTCTAATGTTACTGCATTCAGGGGCGTGGCTTCCTCAATGGTAAGTGTTTTCTAATGTTACTGCATTCAGGGGCGTGGCTTCCTCAATGGTAAGTGTTTTCTAATGTTACTGCATTCAGGGGCGTGGCTTCCTCAATGGTAAGTGTTTTCTAATGTTACTGCATTCAGGGGCGTGGCTTCCTCAATGGTAAGTGTTTTCTAATGTTACTGCATTCAGGGGCGTGGCTTCCTCAATGGTAAGTGTTTTCTAATGTTACTGCATTCAGGGGCGTGGCTTCCTCAATGGTAAGTGTTTTCTAATGTTACTGCATTCAGGGGCCGGAGGGATGCGATTATGCCGCCATGACACTCCATCAAATGTATCCTGTACAGTATATAGTGTAGAGTTTGCTTTGCTATAGCTGAGGATCCATATTAATGATTGAACTTCAAGTTTAAAACCTCCAAACACATTCCAGGTTCTTCAAAATAAAAAAGTCTAAGGTTACTTTCACACTGGGGCGTTTTTTTCAGGCGTTTTAGCGCTAAAAATGAAAAACGCCTCCCATGCCGCCCGAATGTGAAAGTCCGAGGGCTCTCACACTGGAGCGACGATAGAAGAAGTCCTGCAAGCAGCATCTTTGTACACCGGGACCCCAAAACGCCCCGGCCCAACACGCAACACGGGCGCTTTCAACCCTTTCTCCGGCGCTCCTGTAAAGCGCCTCTCCTGTCGCTCCAGTGTGAAAGCCCGAGTGCTTTGACCAGAGCACTTTTTACAATTCGCCACTGCGTCACTATAACTGACAATTGCGCGGTCGTACGACGTACCCAAACATAATTTGCATCCTTTTTTTCCCCCCACAAATAGAGATTTCTTTTGGTGTTATTTGATCACCTCTGCGGTTTTTATTTTTTGCGCTATAAACAAAAAAAGAGCGTCAATTTAAAAAAACAATATTTTTTTTTTTACTTTCTGCTATAATAAATATCCCCTCAAAATGTAAAAAAAAAAAAAAAAAAAAAAATTTTTCCTCAGTTTAGTCCGATATGTATTCTTGCAAAAGTTATAGCGTCTACAAAATAGGGGACAGATTTATGGCATTTTTATTATTATTTTTTTTTTTTTTTTTTTTTTACTAGTAATGGCGGTGATCTGCGATTTTTTTATTGCGGCAGACAGACAGACACTTTTGACACATTTTTGGGACCAGTGACATTTATACAGCGATCAGTGCTATAAAAATGCATTGATTACTGTGTAAATGTCACTGGCAGGAAAAGGGGTTAACACTAGGGGGCGATGAAGGGGTTAAATGTGTATAAATGTATAGGACTGACTGGGGGAGGTGACATATATCACTGTCAAATTAAATGTCTCCTCTGACAGCACAGGGATTTGTGTGTTTACACACATAAATCCCCGTGCTGACGCTTGTGCACATGATCACCGGCCACGCACATCAGGTCCCCCGCCGTGCAGCGGGCGCGCGCCCTCTGGTGGCAGAAAAGGGGAAGGACGTACCCGTACGGGGTGTCGCCCTGGAGAGTCATTATGCCGCAGTATGTCTGCGTGAGCCGGATGGGAACC
This sequence comes from Lithobates sylvaticus, assembly GCA_028564925.1. Classification (NCBI taxonomy): domain Eukaryota; kingdom Metazoa; phylum Chordata; class Amphibia; order Anura; family Ranidae; genus Lithobates; species Lithobates sylvaticus. Next base: position 1,945,495 of record CM053036.1, read on the forward strand.
GGTTAAAGAAAAAGTCCTGCAAGCGGCATCTTTGGGGTGGTTTCGGAGCTCCTAAAGTGCCCCTGCTCATTGAAATCAACGGGCAGCGCCTGCAAAGCGCTTCGGGCAGCGGCGCTTTGCAGGCGCTATTAACCCCTTCATCGGCCACTAGCAGGGGTTAAAAGCGTCACTAAAACGACAGTAAAACGCTGATAAAAATAGCGGCACTTTACCGCCGACACCCCCACCTCCCCCCGCCCCAGTGTGAAAGTGCCCTTACAGTTCTTTTTTTTTTCTAAAGCAGCCACAGCCTGAGTAGAAAAGCCTGTGCTTTGCCAGCATGTTGTAGAGAAGGACCCTTGCTTTCTGTGTGGTGGGAGTGGTTTCTCTGCAGATCTGACCCACCCCCCAACTTAGTCAAACCTATAGCTCTGCAATCAGCCAATCCCACGCTCCCTGCTGATTGGAGGGCGCTGGCTCTGACTCCGCAGTGGGTGTCCTGCTGTACTGCAGTCCCACAATCCTTCTCTGTTAGGGACCGGGACGCCACCTTACCGGTCTGGGGATCTGAAATCCCTCCTGGCTTTCTCTCCACTTCTGGCAATGCTGACAGGAAGGGGCGAGGGAACCTCGGCTCTCCAGCTGTTTTGAAACTACAAGTCCCATGAGACATTGCAAGACCCCGACAATCACAGACATGACTCCTAGAGGCAGAGGCATGATGGGATTTGTAGTTTCAAAACAGCTGGAGAGCCGAGGTTCCCTACCCCTGCTAGACGTATTCTGATTGGTCAGCGACACCCATGTGATGGCGCTGACCAATTAGAATGCCTCCTTGTCCGTATATGCTGAGAGGTATGGAAAGGAGATTGAGCCGCGGAAGATTTCAAATCCCCGGACCGGTGAAGCGGCTTTTCCGGTCCCTGACACAGAGCTCTGTACTCTCTCTGGTTTTTATCCCAGCAAAGATAAGAAACAAAGAGATCTGTTAGTAAAAGTAGCACACTGTATACACATTACACATCACTAGGCACACATTTAACCCTTTGATCACCCCCTAGCCGTTAACCCCTTCCCAGCCGGTGTCATTAGTACAGTGACAGTGTATAGTATTAGCTCTGATCTCGGTATTAGTGTCAGTGGCAGTGAGCCAGTTCTCCCCCAGCATCAGTTAGTATCAGATTGTCCGCCGCACTATCACAGTCCCATTGTAAGTCGCTGATCACCGCCATTACTAGTATAATATATAATCCGGTATCTATCCCATAGTTTGTAGACGCAATAACTTTCACACAGACCAATCAATAGACACTTATTGGGATTTTCTGTTTCCAGAAACAGCAGAATAAATTTTGGACAAAATTTAAAAAAATCTTTTTTAATTGGATATGTTTTATAGCATTTACATTTTTAATTTTTTTATTCATTTGTATATAAAAACCACAGAGGTGAGCAAATACCACCAAAAAAAGCTCTATTTGATGGAAAAAACACTATATAAATGTCATTTGTGTCCTGCATTGCATGACCAGTTAAAGTAACGCAGTGCTGAATAGCAAAAAATGGCCTGGTCATGGGGGGGGGGGTAAAACCTTCCGGAGCTGAAGGGGTTAAACAAATTCTTTTCTTCTGCACCTGGAATGTATTTAGCTGATTTAGATTGAAATTCCAATCGGGTTTCAATAAACAAACTGATAGATTTATAAATCAATATTGATGTCGCGCCGCCAACAACAAATCTATTTCTTGGAATGATTCTGCAGAAGGAAGTATAATAAGACTCGTGGCCACTCACTAAATATAGAAGAAAAGAGGTTTAACCTTAAACTATGTAGAGGGTTCTTTACTGTAAGAGCGGCAAGGATGTGGAATTCCCTTCCACAGGCGGTGGTCTCAGCGGGGAGCATCGATCGTTTCAAAAAACAAATAGATAATCACCTGAAGGACCGCAACATACAGGGATATACAATGTAATACTGACATATAATCACACACAGAGGAGGGACTTGATGGACTTGTGTCTTTTTTAAACCTCACCTACTATGTAACTATGTAATACTATATAATACTATGTAATACTATGTATCTATGTAACTATGTAATACTATGTAACTATGTAATACTATGTAACTATGTAATACTGTGTAATACTATGTAATACTATGTAATACTGTGTAACTATGTAATACTATGTAACTATGTAATACTATGTAACTATGTAATACTGTGTAATACTATGTAATACTATGTAATACTATGTAATACTGTGTAACTATGTAATACTATGTAACTATGTAATACTATGTAACTATGTAATACTATGTAACTATGTACGCTTGAAAGAGTCCACAGATCCATAGAAGTGCTTAATAGACGTCTCCAAGCACAATTCTTCAACATATCTGTGAAAATTAACCCAAAACTCCAAATCTGTTGTGAGGGAATTGATCACCTGCCAACCGCCTAACTGGGAAATCACATCATTACGTTAACGTTTAATACCAGAATTTTATCTGCACTTGGATGCCATAGCCCCGGTATCATTTTTTCCCTCAGGCGCTGGATAAAAATAGTCTGAGTGGCGCATTCGCCGCTTGATCACTTTTAGACCTTTTAGACCAATGCATACCTGGGGGATCCGTAGCTCCAGGAACCAATGCGGTGCTGGTGGCAGCTAGCCACAAGGAAGAGTGAAGGAAAGATGGCCTCCACTCATCACTACGCCATAACGTCACTTCTGGTTCCGGCCACGACATCATGAAGTCACTTCTGATGTCCAGAGTGCAGAGTTCAGGGGTGCGCTACGTACAGAGTGCAGAGTTCAGGGGTGCGCTATGTACAGAGTGCAGAGTTCAGGGGTGCGCTACGTACAGAGTGCAGAGTTCAGGGGTGCGATATGTACAGAGTGCAGAGTTCAGGGTGCGCTACGTACAGAGTGCAGAGTTCAGGGGTGCGATATGTACAGAGTGCAGAGTTCAGGGTGCGCTACGTACAGAGTGCAGAGTTCAGGGGTGCGCCACGTGCAGAGTTCAGGGGTGCGCCACGTGCAGAGTTCAGGGGTGCGCCACGTACAGAGTGCAGAGTTCAGGGGTGCGCTACGTACAGAGTGCAGAGTTCAGGGGTGTGCTACATACAAAGTGCAGAGTTCAGGGGTGCGCCACGTACAGAGTGCAGAGTTCAGGGGTGCGCCACGTACAGAGTGCAGAGTTCAGGGGTGCGCTACGTACAGAGTGCAGAGTTCAGGGGTGCGCCACGTACAGAGTGCAGAGTTCAGGGGTGCGCCACGTACAGAGTGCAGAGTTCAGGGGTGCGCTACGTACAGAGTTCAGGGGTGCGCTACGTACAGAGTGCAGAGTTCATTGGTGCGCCACGTGCAGAGTTCAGGGGTGCGCCACGTACAGAGTGCAGAGTTCAGGGGTGCGCTACGTACAGAGTTCAGGGGTGCGCTACGTACAGAGTGCAGAGTTCATTGGTGCGCCACGTACAGAGTGCAGAGTTCAGGGGTGCGCCACGTACAGAGTGCAGAGTTCAGGGGTGCGCCACGTACAGAGTGCAGAGTTCAGGGGTGCGCCACGTACAGAGTGCAGAGTTCAGGGGTGCGCCACGTACAGAGTGCAGAGTTCAGGGGTGAGAAAAGTTGTAAATAAATCGGCGCTAAGGAGATAAAATACAAGCAGACAAACTAAAAGTGAACTGCTGCCCCTACAAATATACTGTCACCTGAGAGAAGTATACTAGGCTTGGATTGTTCTAATTGGAGAAAGTGTGGTGATACCTGTGTGTTACGCCCTCTGCAGAGTGCTATACTAGGAGCTTTTTAAAGAAAGTTTCCACATGTTTGGGGTGCGGGAAACGCAGGGAAAACCGCATGGTCAAAAAGACCAAATGCGGATTCCCTGCGACCGCATTTTTAAAAAGGTGCATGCACCTTTTTTTGTGTATTTCACGTGGCACAGCGGGCCTTTTTAAATGAATGGGCTGCCCTACCCGAGCAGACGCGGGACACGAACGTCGTGTGAACCGAGCCTTAGGCAGGTGTGAACAAAAGGCTGTAAATGAAGAATGCTTTCAGAAATCAAAGTGTTAATAGTTTATTTTTATCAAATAACAAAATGCAAAGTAAGTGAAGAGAAATCCAATTAATATTTGGGGTGCCCCCTCCCCCCCTTTGCCTAATTCTAGGTAGACTTGCACACAGTTGGTGAAGGAACTCGGCAGGTAGGTTGCTCTATGACAGGTAGGTTGTTCTAGGTACATCTTGGAGAACTAAGCACAGATCCTATGTAGATGTAGGTTGCCTCCAACCCGCCTCCAACCCTTCATCCCAGACAGACTCCATGATGGTGAGACCATGGCTCTGTGGAGGCCAAATCATCACTTCCAGGACTCCTTCTTCTTTACACTGAAGATAGTTCTTAATGACATTGGTTGGATGTTTGGGGTGTTGGTCCTGCTGCAGAATAAATTTGGGGCCAATCACACGCCTCCCTGATATGGGATGGCTTGATGGAGAAGTATTAGCCTGGATTTCTCAGCATTGAGGACACCATTGATCCTGACCAAATCTCCAACTCTGTTTGCAGAAAAGCCGCCCCAAACTTGCAAGGAACCTTCACCATGCTTCACAGTTGGCTGCACACTCTCATTATTGTACCGCTTTCCAGCCCTTCCCCCAACAAACTGCCTCCTGCTACAGCCAAACATTTCACATTGTGACTCATCAGTCCGGAGCACCCCAGTTCCTATGTTTTCCTGCATAGTTGACTCGCTTAGCCTTGTTTCCATGTCGGAGGGTTTTTGGCTGCAATTCTTCCATGAAGACCACTTCTGGCCAGACTTCTCCGGACAGTAGATGGGTGTACCTGGGTCCCACTGGTTTCCACCAGACTTCTCTGGACAGTAGATGGGTGTACCTGGGTCCCACTGGTTTCCACCAGACTTCTCTGGACAGTAGATGGGGGTACCTGGATCCCACTGGTTTCCTCCAGACTTATCTGGACAGCAGATGGGGGTACCTGGGTCCCACTGGTTTCCTCCAGACTTATCTGGACAGCAGATGGGTGTACCTGGGTCCCACTGGTTTCCACCAGACTTCTCTGGACAGTAGATGGGGGTACCTGGATCCCACTGGTTTCCACCAGACTTCTCCGGACAGTAGATGGGGGTACCTGGATCCCACTGGTTTCCACCAGACTTATCTGGACAGTAGATGGGTGTACCTGGGTCCCACTGGTTTCTTCCAGACTTATCTGGACAGCAGATGGGTGTACCTGGGTCCCACTGGTTTCCACCAGACTTCTCTGGACAGTAGATGGGGGTACCTGGATCCCACTGGTTTCCACCAGACTTCTCTGGACAGTAGATGGGGGTACCTGGATCCCACTGGTTTCCACCAGACTTCTTCTGACAGTAAATGGGGGTACCTGGGTCCCACTGGTTTCCCGCAGACTTCTTCTGACAGTAGATGGGGGTACCTGGGTCCCACTGGTTTCCACCAGACTTCTCTGGACAGTAGATGGTGTACCTGGGTCCCACTGGTTTCCACCAGACTTCTCCGGACAGTAGATGGTGTACCTGGGTCCCACTAGTTTCCACCAGACTTCTCTGGACAGTAGATGGGTGTACCTGGGTCCCACTGGTTTCCACCAGACTTCCCTGGACAGTAGATGGGGGTACCTGGGTCCCACTGGTTTCCACCAGACTTCCCCGGACCATAGATGGGTGTACCTGGGTCCCACTGGTTTCCACCAGACTTCTCTGGACAGTAGATGGGTGTACCTGGGTCCCACTGGTTTCCACCAGACTTCTTCTGACAGTAAATGGGGGTACCTGGGCCCCACTGGTTTCCCGCAGACTTCTTCTGACAGTAGATGGGGGTACTTGGGTCCCACTGGTTTCCTCCAGACTTCTCTGGACAGTAGATGGTGTACCTGGGTCCCACTGGTTTCCTCCAGACTTCTCTGGACAGTAGATGGGTGTACCTGGGTCCCACTGGTTTCCACCAGACTTCTCCGGACAGTAGATGGGTGTACCTGGGTCCCACTGGTTTCCACCAGACTTCTTCTGACAGTAAATGGGGGTACCTGGGTCCCACTGGTTTCCCGCAGACTTCTTCTGACAGTAGATGGGGGTACTTGGGTCCCACTGGTTTCCACCAGACTTCTCCGGACAGTAGATGGGTGTACCTGGGTCCCACTAGTTTCCTCCAGACTTCTCTGGACAGTAGATGGGGGTACCTGGGTCCCACTGGTTTCCCGCAGACTTCTTCTGACAGTAGATGGGTGTACCTGGGTCCCACTAGTTTCCTCCAGACTTCTCTGGACAGTAGATGGGTGTACCTGGGTCCCACAAGTTTCCTCCAGACTTCTCTGGACAGTAGATGGGTGTACCTGGGTCCCACGAGTTTCCTCCAGACTTCTCCAGACAGTAGATTGATGTACCTGGGTCCCACTGGTTTCCACCAGACTTCCCTGGACAGTAGATGTGTATATGGGGGTTCTACTGGTTTCCTCCAGACTTCACTGGACAGTAGATGGGGGTACTTGGGTCCTACTGGTTTCCTCCAGAACTCTCAGGACAGCAGATGGGGGTACCTGGGTCCCACTGGTTTTCTCCAGACTTCTCTGGACAGTAGATGGGCTAGCTGGGTCCCACTGGTTTCCCCCAGAATTCTTCTGGCAGTAGATGGGTGTACCTGGGTCCCACTGGTTTCCACCAGTTCTGTGCTGATGGGACTACTGGACATCTTTCATTGTGGAGGGGAAGTAAGCATGATGTGTTTTTCTTCTGCTGGCCAACCACGGCATCTACACTCCTCAACGTTACCCATTTCTTTGTGCTTCTGCAAAAGAGCTTGAACAGCACATCTTGAACCCCCCCCCCCCCCCCCAGTCTGCTGTGAAATCTTTGCCTTGGAGAGACCTTTCTGATGCAGTAACTCCCTTGTGTCGGGTTGCTGAGCTCAGACTTGCCATGGTGTGTGACCTGTGACATGAAACTCTCTTCCACAGCCTCACCCTAGTAGCAGAGTTTGGCTGTTCCTCACCCAGTTCTAAACCTCCTATACAGCTGTTGATGTAAAGGACTGTGCAGTGTACATAGGAAACCGATGCTCTTTAGCACCTGCTTGGTATAATTTGGTTAATCTTACAAAATCCCTGACTTTGTGGGAGTGTAAGAACTGATACCGGTTTGAAGTCAAAGGGGAGTCCCCCGAATATTGATTTAGATTCCGATTTTCTTCTATTTGCTCACTTTGTAAATTAATAAACAATTAAAATACAGATTTTTGAAAACCTTTTTACTTTTACAACATTTCTTCACACCTGCCTAAAACTTTTGCACAGTACTGTACAGTATATGTATTATTTTTAGGCGGAGGGAGTTTTTCCTCGCCGGGAACAGTCGGCTTTTAGCACTGCAGATGTTTGTCCGCCTCGTGCAGATAAAAGCGGAGCAGATCTGAGTGGCGCCCGCCTTAGAACTGCTTGCCAGCCCACCGTTCAAACAGACGATCAGCGGGGGGTGTTACAAAGCAGCAAGATCCCCACTGACCACCAGAGGGGGTATGTGGACAGGTTTCTCACTTTATGTTTGAACGCTGAACACCCCTTTTAAATCCATTAAAATCCCGAACGTTTCTCCTTGTCTGTAGATGCTGAGATCGTCGTCTGATGGTTTTTTAAAGCCCTCATCGGAGAAAGTGCCTGTAGATTCAAAAATGTCTCTTTTTGCTCCCTTCCCCCCCCCCCCCCCCCAGGCCTTTTCTGACACTTTTTGATGTGTAACAATCTGTATTTTTGCTAGAACACCCAAACATTATATATCAAGAAAGATGAGGATTGGGATTATTGTGGTGCTTGTAATGAATAATGCATAAAGAGTTAAATAAAAAAAGATAATTTCTTTATTGATACAAAATGAAGAGAAAGAGCAAGAATTTCAATTAAAACCAATATAGAGCATATACATAGTACTGGGTCGCTGGTGTCCCAAGAAAGGAAGGTGGTCACAGATAGATGTTAAGTCCCAACATGTTTCGCCAATGATGGCTTCCTCAGGGGATAATGTAGCCTGGCTGGTGATCAGGGGCGACCGTATCGTTTTACCACTCTGTACAGTGGTCAAAGTTCTGTGCTTAAGTTTTGGTACAATTTTTGGTCTCGTCTCTACACCATATTGGCGCCCCTGAACCCACTTGTTTTGTGGTTCTGAGCATACTGGGTTCTTATCTACCTCCTGCGACCGGGCAAGGTCTCCCTTGCGCTATCATTGGCTAAGGCATTTTTTGACATCCAAACCCCCCCTTTTTTTCCCCCCAATTTATCTATCTCCTGGTCCAGGATTGATCGAGAGCTGGATTATTTGTGGTGGTCCCACATTATCCCCTGAGGAAGCCATCATTGGCGAAACATGTTGGGACGTAACATCTATCTGTGACCGCCTTCCTTTCTTGGGACACCAGCGACCCAGTACTATGTATATGCTCTATATTGGTTTTAATTTAAATTCTTGCTCTTTATCTTCATTTTGTATCAATATAGAAATTATCTTTTTTTTTATTTAACTCTTTATGCATTATTCATTACAAGCACCGCAATAATCCCAATCCTCCTCTTTCTTGATCGCCACTACGAGGTTCATGATATTCTAGAGCCACTCAGATCATCTCCTTTTGTCTTTATTATATATATATATATATATATATATATATATAAATATATATATATATATATATATATATATAAAAAATATAATATTTTATTTAATTTTTTTTTATTTTTTTTTAACCACTTCAGCCCCGGACCAATTGGCAGCCAAAGGACCAGGCCCCTTTTTTTGCGATTTGGCACTGCGTCGCTTTAACTGACAATTGCGCGGCCGTGCGACGTGGCTCCAAAACAAAACTGGCGTCCTTTTTTTCCCACAAATAGAGCTTTCTTTTGGTGGTATTTGATCGCCACTGCGGTTTTTATTTTTTGCGCTATAAACAAAAATAGAGCGACAATTTTGAAAAAAATTCAATATTTTTTACTTTTTGCTATAATAAATATCCCCAAAAAATATATAAAAAAACATATTTTTTCCTCAGTTTAGGCCGATACGTATTCTTCTACATATTTTTGGTAAAAAAAAAAATCGCAATTAGCGATTATTGATTGGTTTGCGCAAAAGTTATAGCGTTTACAAAATAGGGGATAGTTTTATAGCATTTTTATTAATATTTTTTTTTTTACTAGTAATGGCGGCGATCAGCGATTTTTTTATTGTGACTGCGACATTATGGCGGACACATCGGACATTTTTTACACATTTTTGGACCATTGTCATTTATACAGCAATCAATGCTTTAAATGCATTGATTCCTGTATAAATGACACTGGCAGTGAAAGAGTTAACCACTAGGGGAGGGGTTATGGGCTGTGACGTGTGTGTGTTTTTTTACATTAGGGGGCGGGGCTGACGTCTGACGTCATTGATCGGCTTTCCCGATGACAGGGAACAGCCAATCAATGACAGGCAGAGTAGGAAGCGCGGGGAGAGGTTTGTTTACACAGACCTCTCCCCGTTCTTCAGCTCCGTGACCCGATCGCGGGACACCAGCGGCGATCGGGTCCGCTGGTCCCGCGGCCGGGGTCACGGAGCTGAAGAACGGGGAGGCAATTAAAAGGGGACGTACAGGTACGTGCTTTTGCAAAGTGTCTGAACCAATTTTTTTGCTTCTGGAAAAACGAGACTGTGTACACGGACACGTAGGATAACATTGCATGCGTTCAGGTGCAGGTGAAAAAAGTCTCCAGCTGCCTCTGAACGCGCGTTGAACAGCGTCTCGTGTGCATGGGGCCTAATAATAATAATAATAATAATAATAATAATGTGATGTGTTTGCCGCGTTCTGCCGCTCTCTTTGCTGTTGGAGATACAAAGTCCTCCATTCTCCAGAATTATGTCGAGAAGATTCTTGGCGGATGTCGTGACGTCCCGCCCGCTCTCTCTTCTCAGATTAAACCATATTTCAGCTAAACAGCTCGTACATCGCGGACGCGCCGCTTAATTTATATCCTCTCCCGCCGCCTGGTGTAACCTGCATTATGTGGGTCGAACTACAAGATCATTAAACGATTGTTTTATTGAGCTCAGGCGGAAAATTACAAATGGTGCGCCGATCATTCACGGCTCAGCTGCTTTATTGAACTTCACAGCAAAAGCACTAAAAGTAATGCGCAAATCTTTACCATAATGTGTCCGGCGGAGATAAACTTCAAATACAAAGTGCTGAAGACATGATGGGGGGGGGGGGGGGGTTGTTGCTGAAAATCATCTTTGTGCCGGAGATTGGTGAAGGATTGTAATTCTGATCTCTGAGTAGTAAATGGATCCTTTCTGACACTCGTTGGCGAGTTTCTTTGTTAGGAATGGCGGCTCTTAAGTGTTGGGCCATTTACTAGACGGGGAGTCGGCCGGCTAATGGGGATGTCATAAAAGGACCACTCCAAGGGATGGATGGTAAACGAGGAGCTCCGGGCTTTTTAGGTGAATAATGGTCAGTGGCGTGCGAAATCCATTTACCGACATCTCAGGAAAGCTTTCTAATGTTCATGCAGTTCGGAAAAAAAGGTGTTTACATCCTTCTTAAAGGTTTTTGTAAAATCAACCCCCGCCCCCCCCCCCCCCCCCCCCCCCCCCCGTACGGCAAGGGTTATAGAAGGTACTCTGTATCTCACCACCACAAACTAAAAACACCAATAAATTCATCTTTTACTATTCAAAGCAAACTTCCCCATCCATCCATGTCTCCACCCCTCCATCCCTCCATCCATCCATCCATCCATGTCTCCACCCCTCCATCCATCCATCCATGTCTCCATCCATCCCTCCATGTCTCCACCCCTCCATCCCTCCATGTCTCCATCCATCCATGTCTCCACCCCTCCATCCATCCATCCATGTCTCCACCCCTCCATCCCTCCATCCATCCATCCATCCATCCATGTCTCCACCCCTCCATCCATCCCTCCATCCATCCATGTCTCCATCCCTCCATGTCTCCATCCATCCATGTCTCCACCCCTCCATCCATCCATCCATGTCTCCATCCATCCATCCATGTCTCCACCCCTCCATCCCTCCCTCCATGTCTCCATCCATCCATCCATCCATGTCTCCATCCCTCCATCCATCCATCCATGT
>CM053036.1:1959163-2026663 GCA_028564925.1 Lithobates sylvaticus
ACATGTCTCCATCCATCCATCCATGTCTCAATCCCTCCATCCATCCATGTAAACATAAAAAAAACACAATCCATGTCTCCATCCATGTCTCCATCCCTCCATCCATCCATGTCTCCATCAAAAAACTGGGAAAACGTATCGAGTATAAGCCTAGGGTGAGAAATGCGCAGCTACTATAAGTGGAAAAGAGGGTCAACAATGCCCATTAGCAGCCTCACTGTGCCCATTTGCAGCTATTACAAATATAAAAATCTCAACAAATGAACAAAGTGTGCCCATTTGCAGCCTCACTGTGACCATTTGAAGCCTCACTGTGCCCATGCAGCCATACGTCCTTCAAACTTGGTAATTAAGGGTTCCTTGATGCCCCCCTAGCTGCAGTCATAAATTGGGGTCTCTGGACCCAAAGGGTCCCGAAATGACATTGCTGCAGATTGACATGGTTGACCGACTTTGGGGTCCCGTATCTCGGGGCCACTTGGTGCTGGGAATGCAAACCCAGTGGAACTAGTACTACAACATGTGCAAATTTGGTGTTTCTATCACCAAGTACCCCCGACATACGGGGGCCCCAAACACGGGTCGGAAAATGTTAAGCACTTTTCTGCAGCAGAGAATGACATTTTCTGACCCTAATTTGAGGCCTCGTATCTCGGGCCACTTGGTGCTAGGAACCCCAAATTTGGTGTGCAACCCCAGTGGAACCAACACTACAACATATCCAAAAGTGTTCCTATCACTAAGTGCCCCCAAGATACGGGGCCCCAAAGTCGGGTCGGAAAATGTCATTCTCTGTGCTTGACTCCAGTATAAGCCGAGGGGGGCATTTTCAGCACAAAAAAATGTGCTACAATTTGTCTACAACGTCGCACGACCGCGCAATTGTCAGTTAAAGCAACGCAGTGCCGTATGGCCAAAAATAAATGACCTGGTCCTTAAGGGGGGAAATCTTCTGGTCTGTAAGTTGTTAAAGCGGTTCTGCACTGTGTGTTTTTTTTTTTAAATGTAATGCATAGGATTAGGAGGTCAATTCTGGGACTCACGTGTTCCATGTTCTTAACTGGTTGCTGGCGTTTTTTGTCCTATAAAAGATTTTTTAAAAATGTATTCTTGCTGGGGGCCAACTTGCCTGTGGGCATGTGAAACCCCACAGGCACTTCAGATGGCCCAGCATGCACCGCCGTTACTGCGCCGAGCTCACGCGTGCGCAGTAACGGCAAAGTGCAGCTCACGTTCTCCGAAATCTCGCGAGATTTCGGAAGATGTCCGCACTGACTCCTGGGATCAATGACACCAGATCCCAGGAGACAGTGCAGCGTGACGACGATCGACGCAGAGACCCCGCCCACCGCCGCAGAGACAGAGGAAAGGAAGTCAGCGATTACAAGGTAAGTGGAAAAAAAAACACATTTCATTTAGTGCTCTTTGCCTGATTTGGAAGGCAAAGAGATTTTACTAAATGAAATGTGTGCCGAACCGCTTTAAAGTTCCTCTGCGTGTAAAGGCAGGCGTCCCAATACTTTTGGCATTATAGTGTTAGGTGCGCTTTACGGAAAGCAGCCGTCTGTAGAGAATAGCTTTCAACGCTCCGGAGATTCTCACCCCGATGGGAATTATTTTCCTATGCACAGATAATGACACATCTCCGAGTCGGTGTTTTCTGAGAAGCGTGGCCCGCCACGTTCGGCAGAGTTGTTTTAGGCAGGCGGGTTTGTTGGGGCAACTTTTCTTTTTTTTGTCTTTCTCTGATCCTAACCCGGCCGTGGTGAGATCTTCCTCTCTCTGCAGCTGTATAAAAGCCCAAACAGATGCTTAAGATGCAGCCGCCTTTGCGATGAACATTTCATCTGTTCTTCAATTACTTTTTCTCCATGCTGTTTTACCAATTTGCTATAATTGCTTCTATTGTTTCCGCCTTTCGCCTGCGCCGACTGTTTGTGCAAAGCGTGTGCGTCTCTCAAGTGTCACCCGGGGACAGATCCTTGGAAATTAACTTTGCTTTGAAGATTACATTTTTACCAGGTAGAAAGATGAGCCCATTACAGGGCTGTTCTAATGAGGTAGGGAGCGATTTGTGATAATACGAGATCCGATCGACACAAAATCATCTCTCCCAAGGTTAGAAAATTCTGAAAGGGAGAATTGTCGGATCGGAGAATTGTCGGATCCGCTGTCACAGAAAGGATGAGATCCTGACATTTGTTTAGTACCTGTGATGTTATTTTTTAGTATATTTGTTTATTTTTTATTTCAAATGTTTCAAATGTCTTTCTTTGTTTTTATTTTCAAGCTGTCTAGCAAAAATGACAGTGACAGCAGTTAGGACAAACTTTAATGCTTCCTGGGGGGGGGGGGGGGGGGGGGCGCTGTCATTACCAACCTCTGGCTTGTTCCTCGACTACACTTCTGCTTGATCCCTATCTGACACCACTTGTTACCAACCTTTGGCTTGTTCCTCGACTACACTTCTGCTTGATCCCAACCTGCAACCACTTGGTACCAACCTCTGGCTTGTTCCTCACCTACACTTCTGCTTGATCCCAACCTGCAACCACTTGTTACCAACCTTTGGCTTGTTCCTCCACTACACTTCTGCTTGATCCCAACCTGCAACCACTTGTTACCAACCTTTGGCTTGTTCCTCCACTACACTTCTGCTTAATCCCAACCGTCCACCACTTGTTACCAGCCTTTGGCTTGTTCCTCCACTACACTTCTGCTTAATCCCAACCTTCCACCACTTGCTACCAGCCTTTGGCTTGTTCCTCCACTACACTTCTGCCTAACCCCAACCTGCAACCACTTGTTACCAACCTTTGGCTTGTTCCTCAACTATACTTCTGCTTAATCCCAACCTGCAACCACTTGTTACCAACCTTTGGCTTGTTCCTCAACTACACTTCTGCCTAATCTCAACCTGCCACCACTTGGTACTAACCTTTGACTTGTTCCTCAACTACACGTCTGCTTAATCTCAACCTGCAACCACTTGTTACCAACCTTTGGCTTGTTCCTCAACTACACTTCTGCCTAATCTCAACCTGCCACCACTTGGTACTAACCTTTGACTTGTTCCTCCACTACACTTCTGCTTGATCCTAACCTGCAACCACTTGTTACCAACCTTTGGCTTGTTCCTTCACTACACTTCTGCCTAATCTCAACCTGCCACCACTTGGTACTAACCTTTGACTTGTTCCTCAACTACACTTCTGCTTAATCCCAACCTGCAACCACTTGTTACCAACCTTTGGCTTGTTCCTCCACTACAGTTCTGCTAATCCCAACCTGCAACCACTTGTTACCAACCTTTGGCTTGTTCCTCCACTACACTTCTGCCTAACCCCAACCTGCCACCACTTGTTACCAACCTTTGGCTTGTTCCTCAACTACACTTCTGCTTAATCCCAACCTGCAACCACTTGTTACCAACCTTTGGCTTGTTCCTCAACTACACTTCTGCTTAATCCCAACCTGCAACCACTTGTTACCAACCTTTGGCTTGTTCCTCAACTACACTTCTGCTTGATCCCAACCTGCAACCACTTGTTACCAACCTTTGGCTTGTTCCTCCACTACACTTCTGCCTAATCCCAACCTGCAACCACTTGTTACCAACCTTTGGCTTGTTCCTCCACTACACTTCTGCTTGATCCCAACCTGCAACCACTTGTTACCAACCTTTGGCTTGTTCCTCAACTACACTTCTGCTTAATCCCAACCTGCCATCACTTGTTACCAACCTTTGGCTTGTTCCTCCACTACACTTCTGCCTAATCCCAACCTGCAACCACTTGTTACCAACCTTTGGCTTGTTCCTCCACTACACTTCTGCTTGATCCCAACCTTCCACCACTTAGTACCAACCTTTGGCTTGTTCCTCCACTACTCTTCTGCTTAATCCCAACCTGCAACCACTTGTTACCAACCTTTGGCTTGTTCCTCCATTACACTTCTGCTAATCCCAACCTACCACCACTTGTTACCAACCTTTGGCTTGTTCCTCCACTACTCTTCTGCTTAATCCCAACC
This sequence comes from Lithobates sylvaticus, assembly GCA_028564925.1. Lineage (NCBI taxonomy): Eukaryota > Metazoa > Chordata > Amphibia > Anura > Ranidae > Lithobates > Lithobates sylvaticus. The sequence goes on from CM053036.1 coordinate 1,963,196, forward strand.
TGCAACCACTTGTTACCAACCTTTGGCTTGTTCCTCAACTACACTTCTGCTTAATCCCAACCTGCAACCACTTGTTACCAACCTTTGGCTTGTTCCTCCACTACTCTTCTGCTTAATCCCAACCTGCAACCACTTGTTACCAACCTTTGGCTTGTTTCTCCACTACTCGTCTGCTTAATCCCAACCTGCAACCACTTGTTACCAACCTTTGGCTTGTTCCTCAACTACACTTCTGCTTAATCCCAACCTGCAACCACTTGTTACCAACCTTTGGCTTGTTCCTCCACTACTCTTCTGCTTAATCCCAACCTGCAACCACTTGTTACCAACCTTTGGCTTGTTCCTCAACTACACTTCTGCGTGATCCCAACCTGCAACCACTTGTTACCAACCTTTGGCTTGTTCCTCGACTACACTTCTGCTTGATCCCAACCTGCAACCACTTGTTACCAACCTTTGGCTTGTTCCTCAACTACACTTCTGCGTAATCCCAACCTGCCACCACTTGTTTCCAACCTTTGGCTTGTTCCTCCACTACACTTCTGCTTAATCCCAACCTGCAACCACTTGTTACCAACCTTTGGCTTGTTCCTCAACTACACTTCTGCTTAATCCCAACCTTCCACCACTTGTTACCAACCTTGGCTTGTTCCTCCACTACACTTCTGCTTGATCCCAACCTTCCACCACTTAGTACCAACCTTTGGCTTGTTCCTCAACTACACTTCTGCTTAATCCCAACCTGCAACCACTTGTTACCAACCTTTGGATTGTTCCTCAACTATACTTCTGCTTAATCCCAACCTGCAACCACTTGTTACCAACCTTTGGCTTGTTCCTCAACTACATTTCTGCTTAATCCCAACCTGCCACCACTTGTTACCAACCTTGGCTTGTTCCTCAACTACTCTTCTGCTTAATCCCAACCTGCAACCACTTGTTACCAACCTTTGGCTTGTTCCTCAACTACACTTCTGCGTGATCCCAACCTGCAACCACTTGTTACCAACCTTTGGCTTGTTCCTCAACTATACTTCTGCTTAATCCCAACCTTCCACCACTTGTTACCAACCTTTGGCTTGTTCCTCCACTACACTTCTGCTTGATCCCAACCTGCAACCACTTATTACCAACCTTTGGCTTGTTCCTCCACTACACTTCTGCTAATCCCAACCGTCCACCACTTAGTACCAACCTTTGTCTTGTTCCTCAACTACACTTCTGCTTGATCCCAACCTGCCACCACTTGTTACAAACATTTTGCTTGTTTACTGACTACGCTCCTGCTTGATCCCTAACTGCTATACGGTATCTGCTACTGGACCCTGGCTTGCTCTCTTCCTGGTGGGGCAATTCTGAGGACCGTGACCTGGTACTAACATGCAGGTAAACCCATCCCCACCATCAGGAGCTCTGGTAAATACTGGTTAATGCTTAGTATCCGTGCCTCAGGTGAGCCCTCATCATCTGCCAGGGTGACCTGCTGCTGCACTTATCCTGCTGGTCGGTGTAATCCTCTCTACTGCTATAGCTACTGGTCTCTGAGCCAGACCCCTGACAGTGACAATTCCATAGCTTTTCATCCATCAAAGCTGCATGAAAATTTGTTCTGCTACGAATAGGGGGAAATCAAATGTCTCCAGGCTATGTTCTCTGCAGATGGAATGTTATTCATTGAAAAAAAAAATCTGTGAATGGGGAAAATATCACATTATAGACACTAGATGGTGCTAACTATCAAAGGATATAAGTGTACTCCTCAGCTCCATCTAGTGGTTATAATACGTCATTTTTCCTATCCACACATTTTTTTTCCGATGAATAACAATCTGCAGATAATATACCCTGAGAACATTACATTTTGCCTCATTCACAACAGAATGTCGATTCAATGGAGAACATAAATACACCCCTTAGTTTGAAAAAGCAGTGTAAGGCATTAACATATGCCATTTTTTTATTTTTAGCTATAATGCTTTTTTTTAACCTTGTCTGTGATGCTAGTTCTTATCTTGTCTACATGCAGTTGCTCCGTTGCAACCAGCAAAATTGAACCCATTCTAGAGTCATTTTAATTTGGCTGGTCTGTCTCTTTATATACAATGGATGACATATGTTATACCCTCCGTACCAATGAGAAAGAGAAAAAAAATGAATATCTTGAAACGCGTTGGGTTTGTCCCAGTTCAGCGATGAGTGTTGATAAGGTTAACATTATTGAAATGCAACCTACTTTAACTATCCACGGATCAGGGATTTGTTATACCAACTGCCATGTAACACTCTTCAAAGGTTTCAATCGTGAAACCTTGCTTACTACTGTGATGTTGTGATTGGCCCTGGTACCATGTGATCGCTGTGATCAATCACAAAAATTACATAGTAGAAATCAAGGCATCATCATGAATGATAGCCCTGCTTTCTACTGTGACTGTGATCGTTGTGATTGGTCACAGCAATCACGTGGTACCAGGGCCAATCACAGCGACCATGTGATAACTGCGTCCAATCACAGTAGTAAGCAAGGTTTCATGAATGACAGCCTTGCTTTCTGCTGTGGAGAAATGGAAACTGTAAGCGCAAAGATGGAGTAACTGTAAATATATAGATGGGTGGTAAACCAATAGTCATGTTAGTCCTTCAGTTCATTAAGAGTCATTTTTTAAAGGGGTTGTAAACCCCTTTAAGAGTAAAAATCTCTTGTAGTCCACCAGCCCCCCAGAGTACCCCTTACTTACCTGAGCCTGATCGTTTTTGCACCGGGGACAAGCACACCCGCTCCAGCCTGGTGTCTCCGGTCCTGATTGGATAGGTTGATAGCAGCACAGCCATTGGCTCCTGCTGCTGTTAATCAAATCCAAAGACCCAGGGGTGGAGCCGAGTCCAATGACCCAGGGGCGGAGCCCGCACAGATGCCCCGAGGGAGAGCGCTCCTCTGCTGGGGCACTCGAGTAGAGGAGGAGCAGCCAGGAGCACCGCTGAAGGACCCCAGAAGAGGAGGATCGGGGCCACTCTGTGTAAAATGAACTGCACAGAGGAGGTAAGTATAACATGTTGTTTTTTTTTGTTTTTTTAAACTGAACCTTTAGTTATCCTTTAAGGAGTGGCGCTTCCTGTGTTTTTCCCCTCCTTGCTTTCTGCTGTGATTGGTCACAGTGATCACATGGTACCAGGCCCATCATAGCAGCCATGTACCATGTAATGGCTGCGACCAATCACACTAGTAAGCAAGATTTCATGAATGACTGCCTTAATTTCTACTGTGACTGTGATCTATGTGATTGGTCACAGCGATCACATGGTACCAAGGCCAATCACAGTGGCCCGGTACAGTAATTGGTGTACCAGCTGCTATGTCATTTTATGCTTTTTTAACAAATATTGTAATCAATGATTGTTGTACTTTTATATTGATATCTTTGGTTTACATTATGGCCCTCAAAGTCTCAATTTTCATTGTACTTTGTATCAGTGTATAGATGTTGGCCATTCAGTAATGAGCTCCTAACACGTTACATTATTGGCTGCACTTAAATGAAGAGAAAACTATAAACAAGAAAATCATAACGAGCAATTAATATACACCGCGCCATCATTAGCGGCTGTATTACCCTCGTCGTTTGCTAACAGATATTCGCTCCTTTCTATGCTGATTTGTCTCTTGCTGAAATGATATAATCGGCGGCGGTGCGCCTGCACTCGCCGCTTTCACTTGTCCCGTTATTATCAATAGCCGCGTTACATAACATAAGCAGCTGCTGAAGCCGACCGTTTCATAAGCAGGTGAACCGCTGCGGAAGATGAATCGGTAAACAAAATCTCCGGAAAATAACCGTTCATTGACTGTGAATGTTACCTAACCTCGAAATGAGGGACCTTTGTGGCAAGTTGCTGCTATAAGAGCTCCTCAACATCTGCAGGTACATATTTTTTAACACTTGAGGAGCCGCAGGCGGCACAGGAAGCCATAGAAATTAATATCTGTGTGTGGCATGTCAAGGTGTAATCCTGGACTCTGAATTATAATTATAGGCCCCATGTCCAATCACTGTCCAAATCTTGCCACCTCAACCTCAAAAATCCGCCCCTCAATGACACCACAAGCTCCTAGTTCACTCCCGGGTCACCTTCCGCCTTGACTACTGCAACTCCCTCCTCATTGGCTTACCTCTACATAGGCTATCCCTCGTCCACCTTACCAACCATTCAGTTGTCTGCCAATCCCTCCACTGAAAAGGAGGGTAGAGGGAGGCGCACCTAATGCCCCGTACACACGTTCGGACTTTGTCCGCTGGACCTAGTCCGGCGGGACTTCCCCACACACGCCCGGACTTCTCCGGTGGACAATCCGCTGGACAAAGTCCGCGGGACTTTTGAAAATGAACGTACTTGCCCACACACGGAGCAGTCCGTTCATTTAGAACGTAACTGCAGGTAGACGGAGCTAGCGAAGGCAGTGAATGCCGCCGCACTAGCCCCGTCACCTGGCATGGATTTAAAGGGACTCCCCACGTCGAAAAACGGCGTGGGGGTCCCTCCTACATCCATCTCAGACCCTTATCCGAGCACGCAGCCCGGCAGGCCAGGAAAGGGGTGGGGACGAGCGAGCGCCCCCCCCTCCTGAGCCGTACCAGGCCGCGTGCCCTCAACATGGGGGGTGCCCTGGGGAAAGGGGGGCCGTGCGGCCCCCCCACCCCCAAAGCACCTTGTCCCCATGTTGATGAGGACAAGGGCCTCTTCCCGACAACCCTGGCCGTTGGTTGTCGGGGTCTGCAGGCGGGGGCTTATCGGAATCTGGGAGCCCCCTTTTATAAGGGGGCCCTCAGATCCCGGCCCCCCACCCTATGTGAATGAGTATGGGGTACGATGTACCCCTACCCATTCACCTAAGGTGTAAAATGTAAAGTAAAAAACCACACAATTTTGAAAAAAATATTTTATTGCACTGCTCCGGGGGTCTTCTTCCGTCTTGGGGTCTTCTCGCCGGACTCCCCCGCCATTTACCAAGCTCTTTTACCGAGCGGGGAAGTCCGGCTACCTTCTTCGTCGTCGCCGCCGTCGTCTGGGTGTCTCGATCCGCCTTCGGGGGTCTTCCGGGGTCTTCCAGGGTCTCTTCTGTTCTTGCCACGGTCGTCGTTTTCCGCGCCGCCGGCGCCTTCTTCTTCTTCTTCCGATGTTGACCCGTCGCTCTCTCTGGCCGGTATGGCAGAGCCGCGCTGTGCTGGGACTTATATAGGGACAAGGGGACAGGGTCACATGCTCATGTCACATGGTGACCCCGCCCCCCTGTGATGTCACAGTCCCGGAGGATGACTGATGTTACGATGGGATACTGTATACCTCTGGGGGGGGACTGTATACCTCTGGGGGGGACTGTATACCTCTGGGGGGGTGGACTGTATACCTCTGGGGGGCGGGGGACTGTATACCTCTGGGGGGGGTGGACTGTATACCTCTGGGGGGGTGGACTGTATACCTCTGGGGGGGTGGACTGTATACCTCTGGGGGGGGGGACTGTATACCTCTGGGAGGGGCGGGGGACTGTATACCTCTGGGGGGGGGTGGACTGTATACCTCTGGGGGGGGGGACTGTATACCTCTGGGGGGGCGGGGGTGAACTGTATACCTCTGGGGGTGGTGTACTGTATACCTCTGGGGGGGGGGCTGTATACCTCTGGGGGGGGCTGTATACCTCTGGGGGGGGCTGTATACCTCTGGGGGGGGGGGCTGTATACCTCTGGGGGGGTGGACTGTATACCTCTGGGGGGGCGGGGGACTGTATACCTCTGGGGGGGGGACTGTATACCTCGGGGGGCGGGGGTGGACTATATACCTCTGGGGGGGGGGGTGGACTGTATACCTGGGTGGGTGGACGGTGAGCTTGTTATATTCTCTCTGAAACCTACAATAAACATATAGAAATCTAAGAAATGCCGGCACTTCGGTGGAATCCACAAGCAAATGGCTTTTATTGAATAGAACAATGCAAAGAATCCTCACAGAAAGCCGAGACGTTTCAGGGCTTAGTTGGGGCGTGACTGAGGACTAACGGCTAAAATGCCATCGCTTTCTGTGTGGATTTTTTTGTGTTCTGTTTAATGAAGTCTATTTGATTGTGGATTCTACTGAAGTGCCGGATTTTCTTTAAGATGCGGGGCTTACAGCAGGCGACCGCTCGAGCATCGGAGAACTCGCAGCACTATTAGGGAGAAGAGGCAGCAGCGCTGTGTGTTTTGTTTCCAGGTATACTGCTTGGCCACAGATTTGTGGACACCTGCCCATTACACCTACTTATGATCGAAAGTATGTGGACCCCCCCTTCAAATTATAGAGTTCAAGTGAAAAGTACAGCCCTGGCCAAAAGTTTTGAGAATGCGAAATATTAATTTTCACAAAGTCTGCTGCCTCAGTGTTTGTAGATCTTTGTGTCGGATGTTACTATGGGATACTTAAGTATAATGACATCATAAGTGTCAGGTGTTACTATGGATACGGAAGTATAATGACATCATAAGTGTCAGGTGTTACTATGGATACGGAAGTATAATGACATCATAAGTGTCAGGTGTTACTATGGGATACTGAAGTATAATAACATCATAAGTGTCAGGTGTTACTACGGGATACTGAAGTATAATGACATCATAAGTGTCAGATGTTACTACGGGATACTGAAGTATAATGACATCATAAGTGTCAGGTGTTACTATGAGATACTGAAGTATAATGACATCATAAGTGTCAGGTGTTACTATAGGATACTAAAGTATAATGGCATCATAAGTGTCAGATGTTACTATAGGATACTAAAGTATAATGACATCATAAGTGTCAGATGTTACTATGGGATACTAAAGTATAATGACATCATAAGTGTCAGATGTTACTATAGGATACTAAAGTATAATGACATCATAAGTGCCAGATGTTACGATGGGATACTAAAGTATAATGACATCATAAGTGTCAGATGTTACTATGGGATACTGAAGTATAATGACATCCTAAGTGTCAGATGTTACTATAGGATACTAAAGTATAATGACATCATAAGTGTCGGATGTTACTATGGGATACTGAAGTATAATGACATCATAAGTGTCAGATGTTACTACGGGATACTGAAGTATAATGACATCATAAGTGTCAGATGTTACTACGGGATACTGAAGTATAATGACATCATAAGTGTCAGGTGTTACTATGGGATACTGAAGTATAATGACATCATAAGTGTCAGATGTTACTATGGGATACTGAAGTATAATGACATCATAAGTGTCAGATGTTACTACGGGACACTGAAGTATAATGACATCATAAGTGTCAGATGTTACTATGAGATACTGAAGTATAATGACATCATAAGTGTCAGATGTTACTATGGGATACTGAAGTATAATGACATCATAAGTGTCAGATGTTACTATGGGATACTGAAGTATAATGACATCATAAGTGTCAGATGTTACTATGGGATACTGAAGTATAATGACATCATAAGTGTCAGATGTTACTATGGATACTGAAGTATAATGACATCATAAGTGTCAGGTGTTACTATGGGATACTGAAGTATAATGACATCATAAGTGTCAGATGTTACTATGGATACTGAAGTATAATGACATCATAAGTGTCAGATGTTACTATGGATACTGAAGTATAATTACAAGCAATCTTGTATAAGTGTCAAAGGCTTTTATTGACAATGACATGAAGTTTAGGCAAAGAGTCAATATTTGCAGTGCTGACCTTCTTTTTCAAGACCTCTGCAATTCCCCCCCCCCCCCGGAATGATGTCACTCAACTTCTGGGCCACATCCTGACTGATGGACCCCCCCCCCTGTTCTTCGATAATCAGAATTTGTGTTTTTTTTCTGTTCACCCGCCTCTTGAGGATTGACTACAAGTTCTCAAGGGGATTAAGGTCTGGGGAGTTTCCTGGCAATGGACCCAAAATTTAGATGTTTTGTTCCACAAGCTACTTGGTTATGACTTTTGCCTTATGGCAAGGTGCTCCATTGTGCTGGAGAAGGCATTGTTCCTCACCAAACTCTTCTTGGATGGTTGGGAGAAGTTGCTCTCGGAGGATGTTTTGCTACCATTCTTCAGCCCCCCCCCACTTCCTCGGCTGAGAAGCAACCCCCACCCATGAATGGTCTCAGGATGCAGGACTGATGGAACTGCTCACCTTTTCTTCTCTGGACAAGGTTTTTTCCGGATGCCCCAAACATTTAGAAAGGGGATTCAGAAAACGAATTTCTCCCAGTCCTCAGCAGTCCAATCCCTGGACCTTTTGCAGAATATCAGTCTGTCCCCGTTGTTTTTCTTGGAGAGAAGTGGCTTCTTTGCTGCCCTTCTTGACACCAGACCATCCTCCAAAAGTCTTCTCACTGTGCGTGGAGATGCCCTCACACCTGCCTGCTGCCATACCCGAGCAAGCTCTGCACTGGTGGTGCCCCCATCCAACAGCTTAATCAACTGTAGAAGACAGTCCTGGCTTTTGCTGGACTTTCTTGGACGACCTGAAGCCTTCTTCACAACAATTGAACCTCTCTCCTTGAAGTTCTCGATGATCTGATACATGGTTGATTTAGGTGCAATCTTAGTAGCAGCAATATCCTTGCCTGTGAATCCCTTTTTGTGCAAAGCAATGATGATTGTACGTGTTTCCTTGCAGGTAAACATGGTTAGCAGAAGAACAATGATTTCCAGCACCACCCTCCTTTAAAGGCTTCCAGTCTGTTATTCTAACTCAGCATTACAGAGTGATTTCCAGCCTTGTCCTCGTCAACACTGACACCTGTGTTACCGAGAGAATCACTGACATGATGTCAGCTGGTCCTTTTGTGGAAGGGGCTGAAATGCAGTGGAAATTGTTTTTTTGGGGGGTTTAAAAGAGAAGTATGTTTTTTTTATTTTTTTTATTTACCCATTATACTTACCTAGGTGGATGCTGCATCTGTCCCCAACCACCTCTGCACTAAGAACCGAGTGATCGAACACCGCTAATGGCTCGGTTCTCTCAGCTCCCCGAGAGAAGAGCTGCTGCCTGTCAGTCAGCAGCTCTCCTCTGCTCCTCCTCGCTCTTTGGAGCGCTGAGCTGTGGCGGGGGTGGGGAACGGCCGTCTCAGTCTCTCAGCGGCTTGCTGAGAGGCTGAGATGGGCATAAGTCCAGGCACCTGGCGGATCCAGACTTTATTGGCGATTCCAGTGACGTCAGCAAAGAGCGGACTTCAGACTGCACTCTGCTGAAAATGTAGGAGAAGCCCAGCCAAACGAGCTCAGGCTGGACTTCTCCTTTAAGTTCATTTTCATAGCAAAGTGGGACTTTGTAATTAATTGCAATTAATCTGATCACTCTTCATAACATTCTGAGTATATGCAAATTGCCACCATAAAATCTGAAAATTAATATTTGTATCATTCTCAAATTTTCTGGCCACTGCTGTATCAAAAAGGATGAAAAATACTATATAGCCAACAGTTGTTGGACACTTAACTTGTGATACATCAGTGTGATGGTCATTGGGAAGAATTACCCCCCTTACAGATAGCTAAAAAGATGATTGGTGTTCATGGGAACTAATCTGAGAGGCAGAAATTGCTCAAGAAACCACTGGAGGAACCATGGGCGTCCGCAGAACTTTTTTCAGGGGGGGCATAATTTTAGGGTCACCCATGCACCGCCCCTTTTCGATAATGTCATTATCACATTATTATGGTCAGAGTCTGCCAATGTATTACAGTCCCTGGGATAAGTAATGGATAATGGCCAACAGGCCCTCTTATCAGACCCAGCAAAACTACAGCAGTGATCCCTCCGGCTGGACGATCGATCACTCTGGGTTCCCCGGGGGCGACACTGGTCAGTAGTGTAGCATGTCTGTACCCTGGTAGTGGCTCAGTCTTTCTCTCTCTGGTGGTTCTGGCCAGTGTGGCTCTCTCTCTGGTGGTGCTGGACAGCATGACTCTCTTTTGTGGCCCTGGCAGGCTCTCTCTCTGGCTTCCACCCAGAACACTCCTCGTCCTGTAGCACTCTCTCCCTCAGCTTCTTTCCAGGCTGCAGTCTCTCAATCTCTCTCTTGATCAAGGCTGTAGCCTCCTCCCTGTGGAAAATGGAGCCGCCAATCTTTTGGGACTACATGTCCCATGAAGCTTGCCTCTCCTAGTCGCCTTTGATTGGCCCTCAGTTATGGCCAATAGGGAAGGAACGGAGCAGGGCAGGAAGCTGGGTGGGGAACCTGGTGAGAGCCGCCGTCTCTTCTCCCTGACAGAAGAATGGGTGGGGCAGCTCGCCATTCTTCCGTCACAGCACCGCCAAGTTCTCTGCTGGACTGAGCAGGGAAAAGAGCCCAAAGTCACATTACACCTGACAGCACCTTAATGGTGTCACCCCACTGGTGGGTGGCACCCGGGTGCGGCACCTCGACAGAGACACAACTGTGCTGAATTTAAGATCCGATCCCTGATTCCAGGGGGGGGGCACTTGACCCCCCTTGCCCCTACCTGCGGACACCCATGGGAGGAACCCTAGGGATCCATGGAACCCTGGTTGAGAAACCCAGATTTAGAAGGTGGTTCAGAGCAATGATGGGCAGCTGAAGCTGGAGTGAGTGCGTGTAAACAGGAAATGTGAGGCCGGAGGCGAAACGGATGAAAAATTCTATATGGCCAACAGTTGTTGGACACTTAACCATCACCTGACCTTTACTATAAGGCCAAACGTATGAGGACCCCCCTCCACATGGTCCAGGTGTTTCCATTGAAGGGTACTGTTCATACTACAACATACAAAGAACACGATCTCCCAATGTCACTATTTAGAACAGCCTTCCTCAACCTTTTCAACACACAGGAACCCTTGAAATACCTTTCCAGTCTCAGGGAACCCTCTGCTAATAATTCCTATATCTACAACTTGTGATACATCAGTGTGATGGTCAGTGGGAAGAATTCTCCTCACACTTGTGGTCATTGGGAGGAATGACCCCCTTTACAGATAGCTAAAAAAATGAATGGTGTTCATGGGAACTTACCATATTTATCGGCGTATAACACGCACCCCAAGATTAGGAGGGGTGTTTAAGGGAAAAAACTTACATTTAAATGCCCATTAATGCAGCCTTATCAGTGTCATTGCAGCCTTGTCAGCGCCCATCTGCATCCTTGTCAGCGCCCATCTGCATCCTTGTCAGCGCCCATCTGCAACCTTGTCAGCGCCCATCTGCAGCCTTGTCAGCTCCCATCTGCATCCTTGTCAGCGCCCATCTGCAACCTTGTCAGCTCCCATCTGCATCCTTGTCAGCTCCCATCTGCATCCTTGTCAGCGCCCATCTGCATCCTTGTCAGCGCCCATCTGCAACCTTGTCAGCGCCCATCTGCAGCCTTGTCAGCTCCCATCTGCATCCTTGTCAGCGCCCATCTGCAACCTTGTCAGCTCCCATCTGCATCCTTGTCAGCGCCCATCTGCAACCTTGTCAGCGCCCATCTGCAACCTTGTCAGCGCCCATCCGCAACCTTGTCAGCGCCCATCTGCGGCCTTGTCAGCGCCCATCTGCGGCCTTGTCATCGCCCATCTGCGGCCTTGTCAGTGCTCATCTGCGGCCTTGTCAGCGCTCATCTGCGGCCTTGTCAGCGCTCATCTGCGGCCTTGTCAGCGCCCATCTGCAGCCTTGTCAGCCTTGTCAGCGCCTATCTGCAACCTTGTCAGCGCCCATCTGCGGCCTTGTCAGCACCCATCTGCGGCCTTGTCATCGCCCATCTGCGGCCTTGTCAGCACCCATCTGCGGCCTTGTCATCGCCCATCTGCGGCCTTGTCAGCACCCATCTGCGGCCTTGTCATCGCCCATCTGCGGCCTTGTCAGTGCTCATCTGCGGCCTTGTCAGCGCCCATCTGCGGCCTTGTCAGCGCTCATCTGCGGCCTTGTCAGCGCCCATCTGCAGCCTTGTCAGCGCCCATCTGCAGCCTTGTCAGCCTTGTCAGCGCCTATCTGCAACCTTGTCAGCGCCCATCTGCAACCTTGTCAGCGCCCATCTGCGGCCTTGTCAGCGCCCATCTGCGGCCTTGTCAGCGCCCATCTGCGGCCTTGTCAGCGCCCATCTGCAGCCTTGTCATTGCAGCCTTGCCTCAGTGTCATTTATGTTTAAAAATTGCGCCGCCGAGATACAGAGCCGGATGTCCTGCGTATCTCGGTGGCGCTCGATAGCTTTCAGCCGCTCTCGCCGACTTTCGTCCACTTTCGGACGTTCTCGCGGCTTTCGGCCACTCTCGCCAGCTTTCGGACGATTTCAGACGTTCTCTCGGCTGTTCTCGGCCGCTCTCAGCGGCTCACGCAGGACTGCGAGAGCCGCCGAGAGCGCCCGAAAGCTGGCGAGAACAACCGAAAGCGTCCGAAAATCGGCGAAAGCGTCCGAAACCCGCAAGAAAGGCCGAGAGGCTGACAATCGGCGGGGGATGGGCGTATAACACGCACCCACGATTTCCCCCTGGTTTTAAGGGGAAAAAAGTGCATGTTATACGCCGATCAATACGGTATCTAAGAGGCAGAAATTGCTCAAGAAACCACTGAAGGAACCCCTAGGGATCCATGGAAATTGCTCATTGCTCAAGAAACCACTGGAGGAACCCTAGGGATCCATGGAACTCTGGTTGAGAAACCCAGATTTAGAAGGTGGTTCAGAGCAATGATGGGCAGCTGAAGCTGGAGTGAGTGCGTGTAAACAGGAAATGTGAGGCCGGAGGTGAAAAGGATGAAAAATGCCATATAGCCAACAGTTGTTGGACACTTAACCATCACCTGACCTTTACTATAAGCCAAACGTATGAGGACCCCCCTCCACATGGTTCAGGTGTTTCCAGCGAAGGGCACTGTTCATACTACAACATACAAAGACACTTTTAGACTACGGTGGGCTTCCAACTTTGTGGTCAGAGTTTGGGAAAGGCCATTTTCTGTTCCAGATGAAGAGTATTGGGTCCAACTGAACATCCCAGTAATGTATAAGGACTAACAAAGGGAAGAGTGAATGGGATTATTAATTGTGCCGAAACCTCCCCCCACAGAAAGAATTTTAATGAGTCGTGATGATAAAAACAATCATTTTATTACAATTTATTGTTAAAAAGTTTCTGGGGAAGTGGCCCCCTAAAATACATGAAAAGTGGAATATAAACAGCTCGGCCACCCTGAAATATCATCATGCCTTGTATATCAATCACAGTAGTAAATAAGGTGAATATTTCACAAATATATAATGCACAGCTTAAGGAGGGAAGGTGATGATAAACCCAACGCGTTTCGCAGTTGTAGCTTCCTCAGGGGGTCAGAGGGTGTTGTTGAGCATGGCTACTAAGAAAGAAAAGGAATACAATAAAATAATACTATACAGGGCAAATATGTGTTGGATATAACAATCTGTCACATCTGTTGTGTAACAAATTTATATATAATTCATCAATTAGGGTTAGGGGGAGAGAGATCTGTAATCTGAGCTGGTGGAGACCTTGTAGAACATGTTCTGTTCCAGCATGATTGCCCCGCCCCCTCCCTTCCCCCTCCCCCCAGTACAAAACCAGCTCCATAAAGACATGGATCGATCATCTTGATGTGGCGGTTCTTGAGAGTTCGTACCTCAACCCTACTGAACACCTTTGGGATGAATTGGAAGGCCAAGTCTTCTCATCCAAAGTCTGTTGCTAATTATCAATACTCTTTTGATTTAATAGGCACAAACTCCCAACACGCTCCAAAATCTTTGGAAAGCTTTCCCAGACGAGTGGAGAATGTTATATCTGCAAAAAGTGGGGGTTTGGGGGGGGGGGGGCTCCATATTGTTGTCCCTGGTTTTGGAGTGGGACGTCCAACAAACTTATATGAGGTGTGACAGTTTAATTCCCGGAATGCCCAGATGAGTGGAGAATGTTATATCTGCAAAAAGTGGGGGTTTGGGGGGGAGGGGCTCCATATTGATGTCCCAGGTTTTGGAGTGGGACGTCCAACAAACTTATATGAGGTGTGACAGTTTAATTCCCGGAATGCCATAGCACCATGGTGGAGACAGCCATTCATATTGGAGCGTGTTCTGACATGTTGTAACTTCCACTCACCTGGGTCATGGACCAGTTGACTCAGTTTTTACGAAGAAGTAGAAGAAATAACACGTGTTGGTGGAAAATGAGTGACGGGAAACTGGAGCAGCAATTAATTGGCGAAAGTGGGAGCAAAACTTTATCTCTGTTACAACACGCTTATGGTGAACGTTCCATTAGGGCAGTGATGGCGAACCTATGGCAGGCGTGCCACAGCTGGCACGCAGAGCTATCTCTGTGGGCACACGAGAGGGTCCAAGGCAGAGCTAGAGATCTCTCTCGCCTCTCAGCCCCCCTCCCTCTCTCTCAGCCCCCCATCTCTCTGTCCCCCCTCTCAGCATCTCTATCGCACCCCTCTCTCTCTGTCCCTCTTCTCGATCTCTGTCCCCCTTCTTTTTCTCTGTCCCCCCCTCTCGCACCCCTCTCTCTGTCCCCCATCTCTCTCTCTCTCTCTGCCCCCCTGCCTCTCTCTGTTCCTCCTCTCTCTCAGCTCACCTCTCTCTCAGCATTTCTCTCTCACCCCTCTCTCTCTGTCCCCCCCTCCCTCTCTCTCAGCCCACCACCCTCTCTCTGTTCCCCCTCTCTCTCTCAGCATATCTCTCACACCCCTCTCTCTCTCTCTCTGTACCCCCCTCTCTCTCTCTGTACCCTCCCTCTCTCTCTCTGTACCCCCTCTCTCTCTCTAGCCCCTCTCCCTCTCTCTGTTCCCCCTCACTCTCAGCATCTCTCACACCCCTCTCTCTCCCCCCTCTCTCTCAGCCCCCCTCCTTCTCAGCATCTCTCTCACTCCCCTCACTCTCTCTGCCCCCCCTCTCTCTCTCTCTCGCTCAGCCCCCCTCCTTCTCAGCATCTCTCTCACACCCCTCACTCTCTCTGTCTGTCCCCCCTCCCCTCTCTCTCAGCCCACCACCCTCTCTCTGTTCCCCCTCTCTCTCTCAGAATATCTCTCACACCCTCTCTCTCTATACCCCCCTCTCTCTCTGTTCCCCCTCTCTCTCTCAGCATATCTCTCACCCACCCCTCTCTCTCTCTCTCTTACCTCTCCCTCTCTCTGTTCCCCACTCTCAGCATCTCTCACACCCCTCTCTCTCTCTCCCCCCTCTCTCTCTCAGCCCCCCTCCTTCTCAGCATCTCTCTCACACACCCCTCACTCTCTCTGCCCCCCCCCCCTCTCTTTCTCTCACATACCCCTCTCTCTCTCGCTCAGCCCCCCTCTCTAGCGAATTGCCATGTTGGCACTTTGCAACACAAAACCAACTTATTTTTTTTCAATTTGGGCTCTCAGGCTCAAAAAGGTTCGCCATCACTGCATTAGGGTATTAAGTGTTTTTGAATGACATGGAAGGTTTAAGGTGGGGGAAGGGAAGGAGTCCCACGATGAGGCAAGAAGTGGGCAGCCAAAAAAAGCAAAGGCCGAATACACATGTGGACAGAGTATGAAAACCCTCGTATGCTCAGATTGAACATTTGAGTATGTAAATGATGGCAGAAGAATTAAACATAAACGGGGAAACCGTGCAGCAGATTATAGGAGAGGATTTGGGAATGAGATTTCTGCAAAGATGGTGCCTGGAATCTTGGCAGAAGATCAGAAAGAACTTCTTATTCAAATTTCCCATCTTTTGAAGAATGCCGAGGTGTTTGAATTTTTTTTTTCCATGGGAACTAAAATGTCATACCTCATGTACACTATATTGTGAAAAGTATTGGGACGCCTTTTCACACACATGACCTTTGATGACATCACAGTCTTAGGGCTCTTTCACACGGGCGGTCCGTTCAGGTCCACCTGTCAGTTTTTTTGGTGGACCTAAATGGACCCTCCATAGACCCCTATAGAGGGACGGATGTCAGCGGTGACATGTCCGCTAACATCCGACCCGCTCCAATCCCAAAAAGTGTGACGGAGGAAAAAGCTATTTTCCATCCGTCTGCGGATCGGATCGGGTCGGGTGATGACAGACTCTGCGGTCCGTGGTCATCCGACCCCCCATAGGGGAGAGCGGCGCTCTGACAGGTCCGTCCCCACACAGAG
Source organism: Lithobates sylvaticus (assembly GCA_028564925.1). Classification (NCBI taxonomy): domain Eukaryota; kingdom Metazoa; phylum Chordata; class Amphibia; order Anura; family Ranidae; genus Lithobates; species Lithobates sylvaticus. The sequence continues at coordinate 1,979,326 of CM053036.1, forward strand.
TGCAGAGACAGACCTGTCATCTTCCTGTACAGCGGGTGATCGACGGAGCGACCCCCCCTGCTGTGCAGAGCGGGCTCCGTACACGGACACATCCGTGTGAAAGAGCCCTTAGTCCAGAGGGTTCAATATTGAGTTGGCCCTCTGCAGCTATAACAGCTTCACCTCTTCTGGGAAGGCCGTCCACAAGGTTTAGGAGGGTGTCTATGGGGAATCTTTTACCATTCTTCCAGAAGAGCATTTGTGAGGTCAGGCACTGATGTTGGACGAGAATTCCTGGCTCACAGTCTCCGCTCCAATTCATCCCAAAGTTGTTCTATCGGGTTGAGGCCAGTCAAGTTCCTCCACCCCAAACTCGCTCACCATGTCTTTATGGACCTTGCTTTGTGCACTGGTCCAAATCATTTGTGGAGGGGGGATTATGGTGTAGGGGGAGGGGAGATTATGGTGTGGGGGAGGGGGGATTATGGTGTGGGGGGGGGGGCTTGTTTTTCAGGGGTTGGGTTTGGCCCCTTAGTACCAGTGAAGGGAACTCTTGAGGCATCAGCATACCAAGACATTTGGACAATTTCATGCTCCCAACTTTGTGGGAGGAGTTTGGGGACGGCCCCTTCCTGTTCCAACATGACTGCCCACCAGTGCACAAAGCAAGGTCCATAAAGACATGGATGAGCGAGTTTGGGGTTGGAGGAACTTGACTGGCCTCCATCAGGTTGAGGTCAGGACTTGTGGCGGCACAGTGGTGTAGTGGGCGGCACAGTGGTGTAGTGGTTAGCACTCTCACCTAGCAGTAAGAAGGGTCGCTGGTTCGAATCCCAACCACGACACCACCTGCCTGGAGTTTGCATGTTCTCCCTGTGCCTGTGTGGGTTTCCTCCGGGTACTCCGGTTTCCTCCCACAATCCGAAGACATGCAGGTAGGTTAATTGGCTTCTGTCCAAAAATTGGCCCTAGTATATGAATGGGGACCTTGGATTGTGGGCTCCTTGAGGGTAGGGACCGATGTGAGTGCAATGTACAGGACTAGGGACAATTGTAGACACTCACTCAGGTTGAACTGGATGGACTGATGTCTTCATTCAACCTTACTACTAACTACTAACTATGACTCCATTGGGATGAATTAGAGACTGCGAGCCAGGCCTTCACGTCCAACATCAGTGCCTGACCTCCCAAATGCTCAGTGCCTGACCTCCCAAATGCTCAGTGCCTGACCTCACAAATGGGCTTCTGGGAAGAATGGTCAAACATTCCAATAGACACCCTCCTAAACTTTGTGGACGGCCTTCCCAGAAGAGTTGAAGCTGTTATAGCTGCAAAGGGGGGGCCAATTTAATATTGAACCCTCCGGACTAAGACTGGGATGTCATTAAAGTGGATTATGGTGTGGGGGGAGGGGGGATTATGGTGTGGGGGGAGGGGCGATTATTGTGGGGGGTTGTTTTTCCAGGGGTTGGTCTTGACCCCTTAGTTCCAGTGAAGGGAACTCTTAAGGCGTGAATTCCTGGCTCCTGGACGAGAATTCCTGGCTCACAGTCTCCGCTCCTAATTAATCCCAAAGTTGTTCTATGGGGTTGAGGCCAGTCAAGTTCCTCCACCCCAAACTCCCTCATCCATGTCTTTATGGAGCTTGCTTTGTGCACTGGTCCAAATCATTTGGGGGAGGGGGCAGAGCCCCTCCGGAGAGCGGGAGACGGCGAGACACAGGAGGCGGGCCACGTCCGGGTGGGACAGTGTGCTCAGGTACTGCCCCGTTTTTACATCTCGCACTAAAAAAAAAAAAGGAAGCAATCAAATTGAATTGGGTCACCACACATGAATCACAAATCAGAAATAATATACAAATATTGTGTATGTGTAAGTAAAGAGCTGGTAACAGGTATTATAGTAGAACCTCGGTTTACGAGTAACGCGGTTAACGAGCGTTTTGAAAGACGAGCAACTTTCTTTTTTTAATTCTGCGAGTGTTGTCTCACAAAACGAGCAGAATTCAAGCTAATGGGCGGCGCAGTACCGCATTTGGTCAGAGGTGCGGGGGGGCGCCGGGGACACTCGGAACGGTTCGGAAATACTCCATTCCCGAGAGTTTCCGAGTTCGGCCGAGCTGTCCCCGAGTATTTACGAGGCTCTCCGGCACCCCCCCCCCACCTCTGGCCGCATGCGGTATTGCATGTAATAGAAGTCAATGCGGAACTAATTATCTATTCACTGACTTCTATGGGGAAACTCGCTTTGATATGCGAGTGATTTGGATTACAAGCATTCTCCTGGAATGGATTCGTAATTCGAGGTTCCACTGTATTCGTTTTCTGCTGTCAGTTTGGATCTGCTTTATATATATCTTATGGGAACCTTTGCTTAGGGAAATATGGAGGCTGCCATAGGGGACCAACAGTAGACACATGACAAAGCCCCAAACAAACGGCCCCTGCCCCCACCTATAACTGGCCTTCGCAGCAAGGAGCACATGGAAGGGCAAAGCATGCAAAGCAAAACCAAAGAAATACCCAGCTCAACTCACCGACCAGCCGGTAATACGAATGTATTCACAAATCTGAAAACGGAGGATAATTTGGTTGGTTGCAGGCCGGTCGGTAAGTTGAGCTGGGCATTTCTTTGGTTTTCCTTTACATGCGTTGCCCTTTCATGTGCTCCTTGCTGTGAAGGCCAATTATTCTGTTGAACTACTTTATGGACCTTGCTTTGTGCACTGGTGGGCAGTCATGTTGGAACAGGAAGGGGGCCGTCCCCAAACTCCTCCCACAAAGTTGGGAGCATGAAATTGTCCAAAATGTCTTGGTATGCTGACGCCTTAAGAGTTCCCTTCACTGGAACCAAGGGGCCAACCCAACCCCCTGAAAAAACAACCCCCCCACCATAATCACCCCTCCCCCACACCATAATCCGCCCCCTCCACCCCCAGCACCATAATCCACTTTAATGGCCTCCCAATCTTAGTCCGGAGGGTTCAATATTGAGTTGGCCCTTTGCAGCTATAACAGCTTCACCTCTTCTGGGAAGGCCGTCCACAAGGTTTAGGAGGGTGTCTATGGGAATGTTTTGACCATTCTTCCAGAAGTGCATTTGTGGGGTCAGGCACTGATGTTGGATGAGAAGGCCTGGCTCACAGTCTCTAATTCATCCCAAAGGAGTCCTGACCTCAACCTGATGGAGGCCAGTCAAGTTCCTCCACCCCAAACTCACTCATCCATGTCTTTATAGACCTTGCTTTGTGCACTGGTGGGCAGTCATGTTGGAACAGGAAGGGGCCGTCCCCAAAACTCTTCCCACAAAGTTGGGAGCATGAAATTGTCCAAAATGTCTTGTTATGCTGACACCTCAAGAGTTCCCTTCACTGGAACTAAGGGGCCAAGCCCAACCCTTGAAAAACAACCCCCACCATAATCCCCCCTCCCCCCCACACCATAATCCCCCCTCCCCCCCCCCCACACCATAATCCCCCCTCACACCATAATACCCCCTCTGCCAAATGATTTGGACCAGTGCACAAAGCAAGGTCCATAAAGACATGGGTGAGCGAGTTTGGGGTGGAGGAACTTGACTGGACCTCAACCCGATAGAACAACTTTGGGATTAATTAGAGCGGAGACTGTGAGCCAGGCCTTCTCATCCAACATCAGCGCCTGACCTCACAAATGCTCTTCTGGAAGAATGGTCAAAGATTCCCATAGACACCCTCCTAAACCTTGTGGACGGCCTTCCCAGAAGAGGTGAAGCTGTTATAGCTGCAAAGGGCCAACTCAATATTGAACCCTCCGGACTAAGGGCTCTTTCACGTGTCCATGTACGGAGCCCGCTCTGCACAGCGGGGGGTCACTCCGTCGATCCCCCGCTGTGCAGGAAGATGACAGGTCTGTCTCTGCACTCTGCGTGGGGACGGACCTGTCAGAGCGCCGCTCTCCCCTATGGGGGGTCGGATGATGATGGACCAGAAATAGCTTTTTCCTCCGTCACACTTTTCCGGATTGGAGCGGGTCGGATGTCATCGGACATTTCACCGCTGACATCCGTCCCTCCATAGGGGTCTATGGAGGGTCCGTTCAGGTCCGCCAAATAAACTGACAGGCGGATCTGAACGGACCACCCGTGTGAAAGAGCCCTAAGACTGGGATGTCATCAAAGGTCATGTGTGTGAAAAGGCGTCCCAATACTTTTCACAATATAGTGTACATGAGGTATGACATTTTAGTTCCCATGGAAAAAAAAAATTCAAACACCTCGGCATTCTTCAAAAGATGGGAAATTTGAATAAGAAGTTCTTTCTGTTCTTCTGCCAAGATTCCAGGCGCCATCTTTGCAGAAATCTTTCACGTTCCCAAATCCTCTCCTATAATCTGCTGCCTCGGGTTTCCCTGTTTATGTTTAATTCTTCTGCCATCATTTATATACTCAAATGTTCAATCTGAGCATACGAGGGTTTTCACTTCTCATCGTGGACTCCTTCCCACCCCCCACCTTAAACCTTCCATGTCATTCAAAAACACTTAATACCCTAATGCAGTGATGGCGAACCTGTTTGGGCCTGAGTGCCCAAATTGAAATAAATACGTTGGTTTTGTGTTGCAAAGTGCCAACTTGGCAATTCGCTAGAGAGGGGGGCTGAGCGAGAGAGAGAGAGGGGTATGTGTGAGAGAGAGATAGAGGGGGGGGGCAGAGAGAGTGAGGGGTGTGAGAGAGATGCTGAGAAGGAGGTGGGCTGAGAGAGAGGGGGGGAGAGAGAGGGGTGTGAGAGATACTGAGAAGGAGGGGGAACAGAGAGAGGGAGAGGGGCTAAGAGAGAGAGGGGGGTACAGAGAGAGAGAGGGGTGTGAGAGATACTGAGAAGGAGGGGGAACAGAGAGAGGGAGAGGGGCTAAGAGAGAGAGGGGGGTACAGAGAGAGAGAGGGGTGTGAGAGATGCTGAGAGAAAAGGGGGAACAGAGAGAGGGAGAGGGGCTGATAGAGAGGGGATACAGAGAGAGAGAGAGGGATGTGAGAGAGATGCTGAGAAGGAGGGGGGCTGTGAGAGGGGGGGAGAGAGAGAGGGGTGTGAGAGATGCTGAGAGAGAGGGGAAACAGAGATAGGGAGAGGGGCTAAGAGAGAGAGGGGGTACAGAGAGAGAGGGGTGTGAGAGATATGCTGAGAGAGAGAGGGGGAACAGAGAGAGGGTGGTGGGCTGAGAGAGGAGGAGGGGGGGGACAGAGATAGAGGGGTGAGAGAGAAATGCTGAGAGAGAGGCGAGCTGAGAGAGAGGAGGAGGGGGGGGGGGCAGAGAGAGAGAGAGATGGGGGGAGACAGAGAGAGAGGGGTGCGAGAGGGGGGGACAGATAAAAAGAAGGGGGACAGAGATCGAGAAGAGGGACAGAGAGAGAGGGGTGCGATAGAGATGCTGAGAGGGGGGACAGAGAGATGGGGGGGCTGAGAGAAAGGGAGGGGGGCTGAGAGGAGAGAGAGATCTCTAGCTCTGCCTTGGACCCTCTCGTGTGCCCACAGAGATGGCTCTGCGTGCCATAGGTTCACCATCACTGCCCTAATGGAACGTTCACCATAAGCGTGTTGTAACAGAGATAAAGTTTTGCTCCCACTTTCGCCAATTAATCGCTGCTCCAGTTTCCAGTCACTCATTTTCCACCAACACGTGTTATTTCTTCTACTTCTTCGTAAAAACTGAGTCAACTGGTCCATGACCCAGGTGAGTGGAAGTTACAACATGTCAGAACACGCTCCAATATGAATGGCTGTTTGACTCTCCACCATGGTGCTATGGCATTCCGGGAATTAAACTGTCACACCTCATATAAAAGTTTGTTGGACGTCCCACTCCAAAACCAGGGACATCAATATGGAGCCCCCCCCCCAACCCCCACTCTTTGCAGATATAACATTCTCCACTCGTCTGGGAAGGCTTTCCAAAGATTTTGGAGCGTGTTGGTTGTGCCTATTAAACCAAAAGAGTATTGATAATTAGCAACAGATTTTGGATGAGAAGACTTGGCCTTCCAATTCATCCCAAAGGTGTTCAGTAGGGTTGAGGTACGAACTCTCAAGAACCGCCACATCAAGATGATCGATCCATGTCTTTATGGAGCTGGCTTTGTACTGGGGGGAGGGGAAGGGAGGGGGCGGGGCAATCATGCTGGAACAGAACATGTTCTACAAGGTCTCCACCGGCTTAGATTACAGATCTCTCTCCCCCCTAACCCTAATTGATGAATTATATATAAATTTGTTACACAACAGATGTGACAGATTGTTATATACAACACAGATTTGCCCTGTATAGTATTATTTTATTGTATTCCTTTTCTTTCTTAGTAGCCATGCTCAACAACACCCTCTGACCCCCTGAGGAAGCTACAACTGCGAAACGCGTTGGGTTTATCATCACCTTCCCTCTTTAAGCTGTGCATTATATATTTGTGAAATATTCACCTTATTTACTACTGTGATTGATATACAAGGCATGATGATATTTCAGGGTGGCCGAGCTGTTTACATTCTACCTTTCATGTATTTTAGGGGGCCACTTCCCCAGAAACTTTTTAACAATAAATTGTAATAAAATTATTGTTTTTATCATAACGACTCATTAAAATTCTTTCTGTGGGGGGAGGTTTCGGCACAATTAATAATCCCATTCACTCTTCCCTTTGTTAGTCCTTCTACATTACTGGGATGAGGTGCCGATATGTTCAGTTGGACCCAATACTCTTCATCTGGAACAGAAAATGGCCTTTCCCAAACTCTGACCACAAAGTTGGAAGCCCACCATAGTCTAAAAGTATCTTTGTATGTTGTAGTATGAACAGTACCCTTCGCTGGAAACACCTGAACCATGTGGAGGGGGGTCCTCATACGTTTGGCCTTATAGTAAAGGTCAGGTGATGGTTAAGTGTCCAACAACTGTTGGCTATATGGCATTTTTCATCCTTTTCACTTACGGCCTCACATTTCCTGTTTACATGCACTCACTCCAGGTTCGGGTGCCCATCATTGCTCTGAACCACCTTCTAAATCTGGGTTTCTCAACCGGGGTTCCATGGATCCCTAGGGGTTCCTCCAGTGGTTTCTTGGGCAATGAGCAATTTCCATGGATCCCTAGGGTTCCTCCAGTGGTTTCTTGGGCAATGAGCAATTTCCATGGATCCCTAGGGTTCCTCCAGTGGTTTCTTGGGCAATGAGCAATTTCCATGGATCCCTAGGGTTCCTCCAGTGGTTTCTTGGGCAATGAGCAATTTCCATGGATCCCTAGGGTTCCTCCAGTGGTTTCTTGGGCAATGAGCAATTTCCATGGATCCCTAGGGTTCCTCCAGTGGTTTCTTGAGCAATGAGCAATTTCCATGGATCCCTAGGGTTCCTCCAGTGGTTTCTTGGGCAATGAGCAATTTCCATGGATCCCTAGGGGTTCCTCCAGTGGTTTCTTGAGCAATGAGCAATTTCCATGGATCCCTAGGGTTCCTCCAGTGGTTTCTTGAGCAATGAGCAATTTCCATGGATCCCTAGGGTTCCTCCAGTGGTTTCTTGGGCAATGAGCAATTTCCATGGATCCCTAGGGTTCCTCCAGTGGTTTCTTGGGCAATGAGCAATTTCCATGGATCCCTAGGGTTCCTCCAGTGGTTTCTTGGGCAATGAGCAATTTCCATGGATCCCTAGGGTTCCTCCAGTGGTTTCTTGGGCAATGAGCAATTTCCATGGATCCCTAGGGTTCCTCCAGTGGTTTCTTGAGCAATGAGCAATTTCCATGGATCCCTAGGGTTCCTCCAGTGGTTTCTTGGGCAATGAGCAATTTCCATGGATCCCTAGGGTTCCTCCAGTGGTTTCTTGAGCAATGAGCAATTTCCATGGATCCCTAGGGTTCCTCCAGTGGTTTCTTGAGCAATGAGCAATTTCCATGGATCCCTAGGGTTCCTCCAGTGGTTTCTTGGGCAATGAGCAATTTCCATGGATCCCTAGGGTTCCTCCAGTGGTTTCTTGAGCAATGAGCAATTTCCATGGATCCCTAGGGTTCCTCCAGTGGTTTCTTGAGCAATGAGCAATTTCCATGGATCCCTAGGGTTCCTCCAGTGGTTTCTTGGGCAATGAGCAATTTCCATGGATCCCTAGGGTTCCTCCAGTGGTTTCTTGGGCAATGAGCAATTTCCATGGATCCCTAGGGTTCCTCCAGTGGTTTCTTGAGCAATGAGCAATTTCCATGGATCTCTAGGGTTCCTCCAGTGGTTTCTTGGGCAATGAGCAATTTCCATGGATCCCTAGGGTTCCTCCAGTGGTTTCTTGGGCAATGAGCAATTTCCATGGATCCCTAGGGTTCCTCCAGTGGTTTTTTGAGCAATGAGCAATTTCAATGGATCCCTAGGGGTTCCTCCAGTGGTTTCTTGAGCAATTTCTGCCTCTTAGATATTTATCGGCGTATAACATGCACTTTTTCCCCTTAAAATCAGGGGGAAATCGTGGGTGCGTGTTATACGCCCATCCCCCGCCGATTGTCAGCCTCCCCGCCTTACTCAGAAAGATGAAAAAAACGCGCTAACAATGGTGAATGTAGCAGCCTGCACAACAATGATTGTATGGGAAAAACGTGAATAAATATAGAGTGCGGCGCTCCTAAAGTGTTTCAAAAAATTAATATTTGAACAGGTAAATAAATAAAACTATTATAATATAGATTGTGAATGAGTAGTGAAAAATCAATATATGCTGAAAATTATTGATAATAAATATGCTGAAGGATATTAATAATAAATATTCATAATCAATTAGAAGTGATTATATGAGACAATAATAAAAAGCAACAATATTACACCAAAAATAGTGACATAGGTGTGTGCAAAATATTATAAAGTGATTTGTGCGGCTCGTCTGAAGTTTTCAATCACCAACTGGACAAAAGGCTTTACCGACTTCCGTGGACTCAGTGGGCTTATGCCGTGTGAGTCAAACGTGCTGAATGGTGTTTAGACTACACCTAGGTGGACAGCTGTTCCAGGATTATGATGCAGTGGAGACCACGGATAAATGCAGACAGTGGACGCTCAATGGAAGCCCAAGGTGGGGGTGGTGGAAGGTGTACAGTGTAGTTCATCCCCAGCAGTATTACCGGCAAAAAAGGAATGAGGCCATATAGTGTGATACCGTATAGGCTAATAAAATTTATTTTTAAAAAAGCGGATGGGTACTCACATGTGCAGAGAAAATGCAAGCATATATGGAAAGAATTGGCAGCAGTGGCATCAGCAAATTAGTCGCCCGACGCATTTCGCCTTATAGAGGCATCATCTAGGTGTAGTCTAAACACCATATAGAGGCATCATCTAGGTGTAGTCTAAACACCATTCAGCACGTTTGACTCACCCGGCATAAGCCGACGGAAGTCGGTAAGCCTTTTGTCCAGTTGGTGATTGAAAACTTCAGACAATCACTTTATAATATTTTGCACACACCTATGTCACTATTTTTGGTGTAATATTGTTGCTTTTTATTATTGTCTCATATAATCACTTCTAATTGATTATGAATATTTATTATTAATATCTTTCAGCATATTTATTATCAATAATTTTCAGCATATATTGATTTTTCACTATTCATTCACAATCTATATTATAATAGTTTTATTTATTTACCTGTTCAAATATAAATTTTTTGAAACACTTTAGGAGCGCCGCACTCTATATTTATTCACGTTTTTCCCGCCTTACTCGCGGCTTTCGGCGTCTTTCGACAATTTTCGTCCGCTCTCGGCCGTTCTCGCCGGCTTTTGGCCACTCTCAGCGGCTCTCGCAGTCCTGCGTGAGCCGGCGAGAGCGGCCGAGAAGAGCCGAGAGTACGTCTGAAATCGGCCGAAATCTGGCGAGAGGGGCCGAAAGCCGCGAGAACGTCTGAAAGTGGCCGAAAGTCAGCGAGAGTGGCCGAAAGCTATCGAGCGCCGCCGAGATGCACAGGACATCCGGCTCTGTATCTCGGTGGTGCAAGGCTGCAGATGGGAGCTGACAAGGCTGCAATGACACTGATAAGGCTGCCGACGGGCGCTGACAAGGCTGCAGATGGGAGCTGACAAGGCTGCCGACGGGCGCTGACAAGGCTGCAGATGGGCGCTGACAAGGCTGCAGGTGGGCGCTGACAAGGCTGCAGATGGGCGCTGACAAGGCTGCAGGTGGGCGCTGACAAGGCTGCAGATGGGCGCTGACAAGGCTGCAGATGGGCGCTGACAAGGCTGCAGATGGGCGCTGACAAGGCTGCAGATGGGCGCTGACAAGGCTGCAGATGGGCGCTGACAAGGCTGCAGATGGGCGCTGACAAGGCTGCAGATGGGCGCTGACAAGGTTGCAGATGGGCGCTGACAAGGCTGCAGATGGGCGCTGACAAGGCTGCAGATGGGCGCTGACAAGGATGCAGATGGGCGCTGACAAGGCTGCCGACGGGCGCTGACAAGGCTGCAGATGGGCGCTGACAAGGCTGCAGGTGGGCGCTGACAAGGCTGCAGATGGGCGCTGACAAGGCTGCAGGTGGGCGCTGACAAGGCTGCAGATGGGCGCTGACAAGGCTGCAGGTGGGCGCTGACAAGGCTGCAGATGGGCGCTGACAAGGCTGCAGATGGGCGCTGACAAGGCTGCAGATGGGCGCTGACAAGGCTGCAGATGGGCGCTGACAAGGATGCAGATGGGCGCTAACAAGGCTGCAATGACACTGATAAGGCTGCATTAATGGGCATTTAAATGTAAGTTTTTTTCCTTAAACTTCCCTCCTAATCTTGGGGTGCGTGTTATACGCCGATAAATACGGTAAGTTCCCATGAACACCATTCATCTTTTTAGCTATCTGTAAGGGGGGTAATTTCTCCCAATGACCACAAGTGTAAGGAGCATTCTTCCCACTGACCATCACACTGATGTATCACAAGTTAAGTGTCCAACAACTGTTGGCTATATAGTATTTTTCATCCTTTTTGATACAGCCGTGGCCAAAAAATTTGAGAATGATACAAATATTAATTTTCATAAAGTCAGATTTTATGGTGGCAATTTGCATATACTCAGAATGTTATGAAGAGTGATCAGATTAATTGCAATTAAATGACAAAGTCCCACTTTGCTATGAAAATGAACTTAAAGGAGAAGTCCAGCCTGAGCTCGTCTGGCTGGGCTTCTCCTACGTTTTCAGCAGAGTGCAGTCTGAAGTCCGCTCTCTGCTGACGTCACTGGAATCGACAATAAAGTCTGGATCCTCCAGGTGCCTGGACTTATGCCCATCTCAGCCTCTCAGCAAGCCGCTGAGAGACTGAGACGGCCGTTCCCCGCCCCCGCCACAGCTCAGCGCTCCAATGAGCGAGGAGGAGCAGAGGAGAGCTGCTGACTGACAGGCAGCAGCTCTTCTCTTGGGGAGCTGAGAGAACCGAGCCATTAGTGGTGTTCGATTACTCGGTTCTCAGCGCAGAAGCGGTTGGGGACAGATGCAGCATCCACCTAGGTAAGTATAATGGGTAAATTTAAAAAAAAACTCTCTTTTAAACCCCCAAAAAAACGATTTCCACTGCATTTCAGCCCCTGCCACAAAAGGACGAGCTGACATCATGTCAGTGATTCTCTGGGTAACACAGGTGTCAGTGTTGACGAGGACATGGCTGGAAATCACTCTGTAATGCTGAGTTAGAATAACAGACTGGAAGCCTTTAAAGGAGGGTGGTGCTGGAAATCATTGTTCTTCTGCTAACCATGTTTACCTGCAAGGAAACACGTAGAATCATCATTGCTTTGCACAAAAGGGGATTCACAGGCAAGGATATTTGCTGCTACTAAGATTGCACCTAAATCAACCATGTATCAGATCATCGAGAACTTCAAGGAGAGAGGTTCAATTGTTGTGAAGAAGGCTTCAGGTCGTCCAAGAAAGTCCAGCAAAAGCCAGGACTGTCTTCTACAGTAGATTAAGCTGTTGGATGAGGGCACCACCAGTGCAGAGATGGCTCGGGTATGGCAGCAGGCAGGTGTGAGGGCATCTCCAGGCACAGTGAGAAGACTTTTGGAGGATGGTCTGGTGTCAAGAAGGACAGCAAAGAAGCCACTTCTCTCCAAGAAAAACAACGGGGACAGACTGATATTCTGTAAAAGGTCAAGGGATTGGACTGCTGAGGACCAGGAGAAAGTCATTTTCTGAATCCCATTTCTGATTGTTTGGGGCATCCAGAAAAAACTTTGTCCAGAGAAGAAAAGGTGAGCACTTCCATCAGTCCTGCATCCTGAGACCATTCATGGGTGGGGGTTGCTTCTCAGCCGAGGAAGTGGGGGGCTGAAGAATGGTAGCAAAACATCCTCCGAGAGCAACTTCTCTCAACCATCCAAGAAGAGTTTGGTGAGGAACAAACCCTTCTCCAGCACAATGGAGCACCTTGCCATAAGGCAAACGTGATAACCAAGTAGCTTGTGGAACAAAACATCTACATTTTGGGTCCATTGCCAGGAAACTCCCCAGACCTTAATCCCCTTGGGAACTTGTAGTCAATCCTCAAGAGGCGGGGGAACAGAAAAAAAACACAAATTCTGACAAACTCCAAACATTGATTATCGAAGAACAGGGGGGGGGGGGGGTCCATCAGTCAGGATGTGGCCCAGAAGTTGAGTGACATCATGCCGGGGGGGGGGGGGATTGCAGGGGTCTTGAAAAAGAAGGTCAGCACTGCAAATATTCACTCTTTGCCTAAACTTCATGTCATTGTCAATAAAAGCCTTTGACGCTTATGGAATGCTTGTAATTATACTTCAGTATCCCATAGTAACACCTGACACTTATGATGTCATTATACTTCAGTATCTCGTAGTAACACCTGACACTTATGATGTCATTATACTTCAGTATCCCATAGTAACATCTGACACTTATGATGTCATTATACTTTAGTATCCCATAGTAACATCTGACACTTATGATGTCATTATACTTTAGTATCCCATAGTAACATCTGACACTTATGATGTCATTATACTTCAGTATCTCGTAGTAACACCTGACACTTATGATGTCATTATACTTCAGTATCCCATAGTAACATCTGACACTTATGATGTGTAAAGTTCGGGGGACCAGCCAGACCGCAGGACACAGGCTTTTAACCCAAAAGGAGGTTTATTAAACTTAAAACAGCTTGACAGCAGCAAAAACAAAAGAAAAAGGTTTCAGTCTCACCGACATTCAAAGTCCAGCATTGCTATCGCAATCAAACAGTCCTTGGGGTGGTTTCAGGTGACTTCACCTGCTAGGAGGCTTCCAGGCAGAACGCTGCTGTCCACGTTGGTTGCTGCACATCAAACCAAACACAAACCACCATCATCTCCTCTACACTCCTCCACACACACCTGCAACTTCCTGTCTTGTTTTTAAACCCACTTCCTCTGACAGGTGAGTTAACCCTTTTTGTTCCCTTAAAGGAACCACAGTCCAAACAGAGGGGAAACATAGCGTCCTTCCAGGACCCAGCCACGGCGTCCTGTACATATCCCCCCCCTGTGCCCCAACGCCAAGGAGGTGGAGGCACCAGTGGAGCTCAAACAATGGACTCGGGAGAGGGCATCTGCATTTTGATGCAGTCTCCCGGGCCTATGCTCCACTACAAATTTAAATTCCTGGAGTGCCAGGAACCACCGAGTAACCCTGGCATTAGTCCCTTTACCTTGTCTCAGCCATGTTAAAGGGGCATGGTCAGAAATCAGCCTAAACTTCCTCCCCAAAAGGTAATATCTGAGGGATTCCAGAGCCCACTTAATGGCCAGACACTCTCGTTCAATTATAGCGTAGTTTTTCTCCGCTGGTGTTAACTTCCTACTGAGGAAGACTACTGGGTGCTCCTCGCCATGAACAACCTGTGACAACACGGCTCCCAATCCTACATCGGAAGCATCAGTCTGTACAACAAACTCTTTTGAAAAATTGGGTGCTACTAGGACAGGGTGTTGGCACAGTGCCGACTTGAGCTCCAAAAAAGCCTTCTCAGCGTCTGCATTCCACTCCACCATGACCGATTTCCGACCCTTAGTCAGATCGGTCAATGGAGCTGCCAACGTGGCAAAGTTGGGTACAAACCTCCTGTAGTATCCCACCATACCCAGGAATGCACGTACCTGTTTTTTTGTGAGGGGGCGGGGCCAATTCTGTACAGCCTCTACCTTGTTGACCTGAGGTTTTACTACCCCTCTACCCACAACATAGCCCAGGTATTTCACCTCCTCCATTCCCAAAGCACATTTTTCCGGGTTTATTGTAAACCCCTCCTTCCAAAGGGAGTCCAGTACTGTCTGGACTTTGGGCAAGTGTGATTCCCAGTCTCTGCTAAAAATGACTATGTCATCCAAGTATACTGAGGCATACTCCCGGTGAGGACGTAAAATCCTATCCATTGCCCTCTGAAATGTGGCTGGAGCAGTTTGCAATCCAAAAGGCATTCTCTTGTACTGAAAACTTCCCTCTGGGGTAGAAAAAGCAGTTTTCTCTCTAGCAGCCTTAGTCAACGGGATTTGCCAATACCCCTTGGTAAGGTCTAATGTAGTGATATACCTGGCTGGACCTAGTCTCTCAATAAGCTCATCTACCCGGGGCATGGGGTAGGCATCAAACCGTGAAACTTCATTTAGTTTCCGGAAATCATTGCAGAATCGCAGAGTCCCGTTGGGCTTCGGTACCAACACAATCGGGCTTGACCACTCACTCTGTGATTCCTCAATAATCTCCAGGTCTAACATCTTCTTCACTTCCTCTGCAACAGCCTTCCTTTGGGCCTCTGGAATGCGGTAAGGCCGGACAAAAACTTTGATTCCTGGTTCTGTGACAATATCATGCTCTATGACACTAGTGAGCCCTGGCAAGTCTGAAAATTTCTCTTTATTTCTCTGCAAGAACTCCTTTGCCTGCTGACTTTGGACTCTAGACAGGGTATTTGCTACTTGGACACTCTCCACCCCAACCCGAGGCTCAAGTCTTGCACCAGCCATGGAGGTCACCGGTTCCCTGTCTGTCCAGGGCTTTAACAAGTTTACATGATATATCTGATAGGGTTTCCTCTTACCTGGTTGGTGGACTCTATAATTTACCTCTCCCACTTTTTCTACAACTTCAAAGGGGCCTTGCCACCTGGCCAAGAATTTACTTTCCACAGTGGGGATCAACACCGCTACTCGATCCCCTACTTGGAAGTTCCTTATTCTAGCAGCCCTATTATAGACCCGTCGTTGAGCCTCCTGGGCTTTTTGCAAATGTTCTTTGACTAGAGGCATCACAGTTCGGATCCTCTCCTGCATTTGGGAAACATATTCAAGAACACTCTTATGCTGAATAGGTTCACTTTCCCATTCCTCTTTAACAAAATCCAGTAGTCCGCGAGGTCTCCGCCCATATACCAACTCAAAGGGCGAAAACCCAGTGGAGGCCTGGGGCACTTCCCGGATAGCAAACAGGAGAGCGGGTAACAGGCAGTCCCAGTCTTTCCCATCCCTTTGTACAACCCGCTTGAGCATAGACTTAAGGGTCTTATTAAAGCGCTCTACCAACCCATCCGTTTGTGGATGGTAGACCGATGTGCGCAGCTGTTTAATCCGGAACAGCTTGCACACATCAGCCATAACCCTCGACATAAACGGGGTGCCCTGGTCCGTGAGTATTTCCTTGGGAAAACCAGTCCGTGTAAACAACTGGAATAATTCCCGAGCAATAGCCTTAGAGGAGGTATTCCGCAGAGGTAGCGCTTCAGGATATCGGGTGGCATAGTCAAGGATCACCAGTATGTAGGAGTGACCTCGAGCTGACTTTACCAAAGGACCCACTATATCCATGGCTATCCTCTCGAATGGGACCTCAATTATGGGCAGAGGGACCAAAGGGCTCCGGAAATGGGTCACCGGCGCGGTCAACTGACAGGTGGGACAAGAGGCACAGTATCTTCTTACCTCTGCTTTCAGACCTGGCCAGTAAAACCGGTCGGTGATCCGTGCCTCCGTCTTTTCAACTCCCAGGTGTCCCCCTAAAACGTCATCATGGGCCAGGTCCAGGACCTTGCGTCTATACTGTTGGGGTACCAATAATTGTTCTACCACATTTTCTCTCACTTTGGTAACCCGATAAAGCAATTCATTACATATTGCAAAGTGGGGCCACCGCTCATTCGCACCTGGCTCTTGGGGTACCCCATTTAATACTATAACTTGTTCCCGTGCACGGGTCAAAGTGGGGTCCTGCATCTGGGCAGTACCAAATGTCCCCTGGGGAACGCCCAAATCCGGCAGGGTAGGGGTAGAGGCCACTTCCTCATCCTCTTCACCCAGCATTACCTGAAGTGGGGAAGGTTCCCCCTCCTCAGTGTTCAGGTAGGTCTGCGAACCACACATTTTGTCACCCTTAACAGTATCAGCACTACTTTCATCACCATTAATCCAATCATTAGCATTTGTATCAACCGGATCCACATTAGGAACATTTGGCATCTTAGGGTTATTACCCTCAACCGTAGGAACAGAGGAACTAGTTTCTCCCCAGTCTTGGGATCGTTCAGGTAGTTCTCCTTGTCCCCACAGTTTTTCAAAAAATGGACAGTCTCGTCCTATGATAACATCATGTATCAAGTTCTTTACCACCCCACCTCTTGAGTACCAGTGCCATATGCTGTGGAGATGGACACCGAGATGAGAGGGTACTCTCTAGTGTCCCCGTGAATGCACACAACCCGTAAAGTTTTGCTTACCGGACCGATCTTCCCAATTACTCTAGGATGAACCAGGGTTACCATGCTTCCGGAATCCAGCAAAGCCCAGGCAGGGAGGTGGTTCACTTGGACTACACACTCAAATTTCTCTTCTCCACGGTCAAGGTGTGTGGTACATGCTCTATGAGCAACAAAAGACCCCCTCCGAAGAACCCCGCATTCCATGGACTCCTCTTGGAGTGGGCAGTGGGCCCGGGTATGGCCCCAGGAATGACATCGCCAACATTGTACATCCCCTCCTCTCCGAACAGGAACAGATCGCTGAGGAGGTACTGGGAGTGACTCTTGGCCTTCCGGGGTGTTGATTCCAGGGCTCCGGGGGACATCCTTTCGAAGGGTGGCAGTCGATCGAATAGGCCGTGGCAGACTGGGCCCTTGGCGCTTGGTAGGGCCAAGCAGATCCTCCACCACTGTATATCGCTCTACCATCTCGACAAGGAGGTTCACTGTTTTGGGGTCTCCATGGCTGACCCACCGTTGAAGGTCGTCTGGCAGTGACCGTAGGTATCGGTCCAGCACGACCCGCTCCACGATTTGGGGGCCCGACAACACTTCGGGCTGCAGCCATTTTTTTACCAGTTGCACCAGGTCATGCATTTGAGACCGTGGTGGACGATCTGGACAATACTTCCATTGGTGCACTCGTTGGGCCCGAACGGCCGTAGTCACCCCCAAACGAGCCAGTATTTCTGCCTTTAGTTTTTGATAGTCTTTAGCGTCCTCTGGTGGCAGGTCGAAGTAGGCTTTTTGAGGATCTCCGGTGAGAAAAGGTGCAATTAGGCCGGCCCACTGGTCCTGGGGCCACCCTTCTCTCTCTGCCGTCCTCTCAAATGTAGCAAGAAAAGCCTCTACATCATCACTCAGGGACAATTTCTGCAAAAAATGGCTTGCCCTCACGGTCACCTGGTTGCCAGGGGCAACAGCCGCTTGCATCCGACCCTGAGAAAACTGCTGCACTACTTCTTTTAAGGCAGTCACCTGAGCCTGCATAACCCCTTGCTGGGTTGCTTGCTGTGCTGCCAACTGAGCCACCAACAGGCGAGTATTTTCTTCATGGCGGGTCTGCGCTTGCATATTAGCCAGGGATAGTTGTTTAATTAGTTCCTCCATTGCTTCAGCTTTCAGGGCTTGGGCAGCTTTAACCCAGGACATAAACCCACTGTACTGTCCCTTTAAATGTCAGTTTTAAATTCAAATGCAAAAACAGCAAAAAAAAAAAAAAACGCCTGTTACTCTGTCCTGCCCGCATTCGAGCACCACTTGTAAAGTTCGGGGGACCAGCCAGACCGCAGGACACAGGCTTTTAACCCAAAAGGAGGTTTATTAAACTTAAAACAGCTTGACAGCAGCAAAAACAAAAGAAAAAGGTTTCAGTCTCACCGACATTCAAAGTCCAGCATTGCTATCGCAATCAAACAGTCCTTGGGGTGGTTTCAGGTGACTTCACCTGCTAGGAGGCTTCCAGGCAGAACGCTGCTGTCCACGTTGGTTGCTGCACATCAAACCAAACACCAACCACCATCATCTCCTCTACACTCCTCCACACACACCTGCAACTTCCTGTCTTGTTTTTAAACCCACTTCCTCTGACAGGTGAGTTAACCCTTTTTGTTCCCTTAAAGGAACCACAGTCCAAACAGAGGGGAAACATAGCGTCCTTCCAGGACCCAGCCACTGCGTCCTGTACAGATGTCATTATACTTCAGTATCTCATAGTAACACCTGACACTTATGATGTCATTATACTTCAGTGTCCCATAGTAACATCTGACACTTATGATGTCATTATACTTTAGTATCCTATAGTAACATCTGACACTTATGATGTCATTATACTTCAGTATCCCATAGTAACATCTGGCACTTATGATGTCATTATACTTCAGTATCCCATAGTAACATCTGACACTTATGATGTCATTATACTTTAGTATCCCATAGTAACATCTGACACTTATGATGTCATTATACTTCAGTATCCTATAGTAACATCTGACACTTATGATGTCATTATACTTCAGTATCCCATAGTAACATCTGACACTTATGATGTCATTATACTTCAGTATCCCATAGTAACATCTGACACTTATGATGTCATTATACTTTAGTATCCCATAGTAACATCTGACACTTATGATGTCATTATACTTCAGTATCCCATAGTAACATCTGACACTTATGATGTCATTATACTTCAGTATCCCATAGTAACATCTGACACTTATGATGTCATTATACTTTAGTATCCTATAGTAACATCTGACACTTATGATGTCATTATACTTCAGTATCCCATAGTAACATCTGGCACTTATGATGTCATTATACTTCAGTATCCCATAGTAACATCTGACACTTATGATGTCATTATACTTTAGTATCCTATAGTAACATCTGACACTTATGATGTCATTATACTTCAGTATCCCATAGTAACATCTGGCACTTATGATGTCATTATACTTCAGTATCCCATGGTAACATCTGACACTTATGATGTCATTATACTTTAGTATCCCATAGTAACATCTGACACTTATGATGTCATTATACTTCAGTATCCCATAGTAACATCTGACACTTATGATGTCATTATACTTCAGTATCCCATAGTAACACCTGACACTTATGATGTCATTATACTTCAGTGTCCCGTAGTAACACCTGACACTTATGATGTCATTATACTTCAGTATCCCATAGTAACATCTGACACTTATGATGTCATTATACTTCAGTATCCCATAGTAACATCTGACACTTATGCTGTCATTATACTTCAGTATCCCGTAGTAACACCTGACACTTATGATGTCATTATACTTCAGTGTCCCGTAGTAACACCTGACACTTATGATGTCATTATACTTCAGTATCCCATAGTAACATCTGACACTTATGATGTCATTATACTTCAGTGTCCCGTAGTAACACCTGACACTTATGATGTCATTATACTTCAGTATCCCATAGTAACATCTGACACTTATGATGTCATTATACTTCAGTATCCCATAGTAACATCTGACACTTATGATGTCATTATACTTCAGTATCCCATAGTAACATCTGACACTTATGCTGTCATTATACTTCAGTATCCCATAGTAACACCTGACACTTATGATGTCATTATTCTTCAGTATCCCATAGTAACATCTGACACTTATGATGTCATTATACTTCAGTATCCCATAGTAACATCTGACACAAAGATCTACAAACACTGAGGCAGCAGACTTTGTGAAAATTAATATTTCGCATTCTCAAAACTTTTGGCCAGGGCTGTACTTTTCACTTGAACTCTATAATTTGAAGGTGGGGTCCACATACTTTTGATCATAAGTAGGTGTAATGGGCAGGTGTCCACAAATCTGTGGCCAAGCAGTATACCTGGAAACAAAACACACAGCGCTGCTTCCTCTCCATCCTCTTCTCCCTAATAATGCTGCGTGTTCTCCGATGCTCGAGCGGTCGCCTGCTGTAAGCCCCGCATCTTAGAGAAAATCCGGCACTTCAGTAGAATCCACAATCAAATAGACTTCATTAAACAGAACACAAAAAAATCCACACAGAAAGCGATGGCATTGTAGCCGTTAGTCCTCAGTCACGCCCTGACTAAGCCCTGAAACGTCTCGGCTTTCTGTGTGGATTCTTTGCATTCTTCTATTCAATAAAAGCCATTTGCTTGTGGATTCCACCGAAGTGCCGGCATTTCTTATATTTCTATATGTACCCAGAGGTACACAGTCCCCCCCCCCCCCCAGAGGTACACAGTCCCCCCCCCCCCCCCCCCCCCCCCAGAGGTATACAGTCCACCCCCCCCCCCCCCCCCCCCCCCCCCCCCCAGAGGTATACAGTCCACCCCCCCCCCCCCAGAGGTATACAGTCCACCCCCCCCCCCCCCCCCCCGCCCCCCCACCAGTCATTACAGGTCCACCCCCCCCCCCCCCCCAGAGGTATACAGTCCACCCCCCCCCCCCCCCCCCCCCCCCCAGAGGTATACAGTCCACCCCCCCCCCCAGAGGTATACAGTCCACCCCCCCCCCCAGAGGTACACCCCCCCCCCCAGTACACCCCCCCCCCCCCCCCCCCCCCCAGAGGTCCCCCCCCCCCCATACAGTCCCCCCCCCACCCCCCCCACCCCCCCCCCAGAGGTATACAGTCCACCCCCCCCCCAGAGGTATACAGTCCACCCCCCCCCCCCCCCCAGAGGTATACAGTCCACCCCCCCCAGAGGTATACAGTCCACCCCCCCCCCAGAGGTATACAGTCCACCCCCCCCCCCCCCAGAGGTATACTGTATATAAACTAAGAGCGTAAAAAGAAAAGGAAGAGTGGAAAAAAAAAAGAAGAGAACGGAGGATGGAGAGGGGAAGAGGAAGGAGAAGGACCGAAAGTAAAGAGGAGGACCAATGGGCTCGGGATCGGCACAGGCAATAATTATAAACATCAGTGCTACTACCCCTACTACACATAGATAGCAGAGCTGCCGGGTGCTCAATCCACAGTCGTGGGCGGGGTAGAGTAATGTAGGAAAGACGATTCTCAATCTGGTTGTTGCTCTTAAAAAATCTTCATTTTATTGAAAAGCCACACATTGTATAGTGCACAAACGCAGATAAAAACAGTTGACGCATTTCAGCCTATAAGGCCTTAGTCATAACCCCATTACAGACATGAAACTTTGAAATAAATTGTAGCGCTAAAGATCACAGGCTCCTCCCATTTATTGTTTTGATTGACTGCAGGTAATTATAAAAAAAAGACAATCAGCTGAAATACATACTGGGTGATCCATGTGCCTAATTTTCACACACCTTGTGGTGATAATATGCACAATATACACACACATATATATATATACATATATATACACATACACACACATACCATGTTTTTCATGCAAGCTCCATCTAGGATGGAGAAGGACCTGGGGGTCCTAGTAGATGATGGGCTCAGCAATGCCAAGCTGCTGCTAACAAAGCAAACAGAATATTGGCATTAAAAAGGGGATCAACTCCAGAGATAAAAGGATAATTCTCCGGCTCTACAAGACTCTGGTCCGGCCGCACCTGGAGTATGCTGTCCAGTTCTGGGCACCAGTCCTCAGGAAGGATGTACTGGAAATGGAGGAGTACAAAGAAGGGCAACAAAGCTAATAAAGGGTCTGGAGGATATTAGATATGAGGAAAGGTTGTGAGCTCTGAACTTATTCTCTCTGGAGAAGAGACGCTTGAGAGGGGATATGATTTCATTATATAAATACTGGACTGGTGACCCCACAATATATAAATACCGGACTGGTGACCCCACAATATATAAATACCGGACTGGTGACCCCACAATATATAAATTCCGGACTGGTGACCCCACAATATATATAAATACCGGACTGGTGACCCCACAATATATAAATACCGGACTGGTGACCCCACAGTATATAAATACCGGACTGGTGACCCCACAATATATAAATACCGGACTGGTGACCCCACAATATATAAATCCCGGACTGGTGACCCCACAATATATAATTACCGGACTGGTGACCCCCCAATATACAATTACCGGACTGGTGACCCCAAAATATATAAATACCGAACTGGAGACCCCACAATAGGGAGAAAACTTTTTTGTGGATGGAAGTTTAACTAGCCACTCATTAAAATTAGAAGAAAAGAGGTTTAACCTAAAACTACATAGAGGGTTCTTTACTGTAAGAGCGGCGAGGATGTGGAATTCCCTTCCACAGGCGGTGGTCTCAGCGGGGGGAGCATCGATAGTTTCAGGAAACTATTAAATAATCACCTGAAGGACCACAACATACAGGGATATACAATGTAATACTGACATATAATCACACACAGGTTGGACTTGATGGACTTGTGTATTTTTTTTTACCTCACCTACTATGTAACTAAAAAAAAAAAAAAATATATATGTAGGTTGTAGCACACGTCCTTTGAGAGCCCTCATAGGGGAACATTATCGTGATGTAATAGGTGGAGACTTTGATCTTTAGAGCTACTATTTATTTCAAAGTTTTATGTCTGTAATGTAGTTATGACTAAGGCCTTATAGGCTGAAACGCGTCAACTGTTTTTATCTGCCTTTGATAAAAATTAAGATTTTTTTTGAGTGCGATCATCTTTCCTACAATAATTATAAAGGACCGTAGCTGGCCGGAGGCAGAGAGAGGAAAGAATGGCTGATCCAATGTTCCCAAAAGTGCCGGCATTTCTTCCATACCTACAATGCTGCGGTGTACGGCCGCTCGCCGCTGAGAAAATACTACAAATCCAGCCGCGGCGGAAATGATACGTGTGCTGCAGAAGAATTTCCAGTCCCGCCCCCTCCCGATGTCACAGTTTTAGGAGAGATGGATTTTGGACAGGAGAACATGAAGGTAAGTCTAATCAGCGTACTTACCTCACGCTGCTCCTTCCAGAATAAACTCCGGGTGGAAAGAGGTAGGCGGGGCTTCCACACCATCACATGATGACAGAGCCACGCCCACCGTTTGTCTGCTGCAGGAGGATCTGGAATGCAGGTCGGTGCCCCTCCAGGGATCTGCACTTTATATTTGTAGGAGGATTTTTTATTTAGAGAACAGATTGTTTTACATCTCAGGAGACTTCAGAGTGACATCAAAAGAAGGAAACTTTCTTTAGTTTCCCCGAGTCCAATTAAACATGGAAACTAATTTGCACAGATAAAGATGGCGCTGGCAGGACTGGCACACAGTTACAGTGGATATAAAAAGTCTACACACCCCTGTATACAGCATATATACAGTGCCTTGCAAAAGTATTCACCCCCCCCCCCTGGCATTTTTCTTGTTTTGTTGCCTCACATCCTGGAATAACACAGATTGTTTGAGGATTTGCATCATTTCATTTACAGACCACGCCCACAACACGCCCACAACTTTGAAGATTTTTTATTTTTTTTTTATTGTGAAGCAAACAACAAATAGGACAAAATAACAGAAAAAGTCAATGTGCAAAACTATTCACCCCCCTAAAGTCATGACTTTGTAGAGCCGCCTATCACAGCTCCGAGTCTCTATGAGTCTTGCCACATCTCACCACTGGGATTTCTGCCCATTCCTCCTCCTTGTAAAACTGCTCCAGATCCTTCAAGTTGGAAGGTTTGCGCTTGTGAACAGCAAAGTCCGATCGTGTGTACGAGGCTTTACTAATGCTAATTTTTTATTGAAAGCCTGTGGCGTGCAAAACACACTCAAAAACTCACCGGTTCACAACATAAAGAGGTGGGACAAAAAAGTGCAACGGGTACACAAGTCCTCTAAAATCAGAGGACCTAGTCCTGAATCCCCCGGGGCTCCAGACAGGGACAAGGACACGTAAAACTTGGTCGTCATGGCCAAAACCAATCAGACCCCGTTCTCTGGAAGGTCTGCCGACCCACCCAAATACTAGGTGAGGCTCCCCCGAAGGGAGACCCCAACCCTATGAGAGAGGGCGAAGCCAGAAGGCCATGTCCACCCCCCCCCCCCGACTTTCAGGACAGGCCCTGGGACCTGTGACCCTACTAATCACACGTGCAACAAACCGTGTACCAACAAAAAAAGACAAAAAGTGACAACACAGGAATAAATAAAATAAAGTGGGGGAAGGGATA
Organism: Lithobates sylvaticus; assembly: GCA_028564925.1. Classification (NCBI taxonomy): domain Eukaryota; kingdom Metazoa; phylum Chordata; class Amphibia; order Anura; family Ranidae; genus Lithobates; species Lithobates sylvaticus. Next base: position 2,003,712 of record CM053036.1, read on the forward strand.
GTGGAGAGGAGAGAGGAGAAAGAAGTGGCCATTGTGCGAGATAATGACCAGGCCCTCCGGCCAGGAATAAAAAATTCCTCTGGTCCCAGCCAAAAGGCCCGGCCCAAGAGGCAGGTGCTAAAAAAGCGTGATATGGTGCAGTGACCGCGGTGCCATAAATCAATGTGTCCCTCACACACAGTGATTGTTTGGCACCCCTGGACTGCCACTCCAGGGGCACATACTCCATAGGCTTTCAAGACCGCCCTGACCAACAGTCCGGACCACAGCAGCCCCCAACCCAGACAGGAAGGCATGGAGATCAGGAAGCTTGGTGAGAGCCCGTCCCACCAACAGGCCCCACCGTACTCCCATCACTCCTACCTAATTACATTCGGGAATTACCCACTGCTCCTCCCCCACCAGTAAGGGATTCACGGCGCTCTGTTCCCGAAAAACTGTCTGGGGCTAGAGTCACCCCAATCCAGGCAAGAAGGCCAGGTAACTCGACCCTCTGGATCCGACCAATAGCAGCACCCATCCTCACCAGGGGCACCCTTCCAGCACGGCTCAGACTCAGGCCAATACGCTGCCACCCAGTTCGTCGGGTACCCAGCGTGCCCCTACCGAAACCGTACCTTCCAGGTACTAATTACGCCATCAGAGAGCGCTGCCTGCCACCCTCTCAATAGGGCCAGAAACAGCGCCTCCTTTGGCAACTGATAAGAACAGATACTACACTTGATCTTAGCCAAAAGGCCGAGAAGCTAATACTACACTTAGGTGCGCCTCCCTCTACCCTCCTTTTCAGTGGAGGGATTGGCAGACAACCGAATGGTTGGTAAGGTGGACGAGGGATAGCCTATGTAGAGGTAAGCCAATGAGGAGGGAGTTGCAGTAGTCAAGGCGGAAGGTGACCCGGGAGTGAACTAGGAGCTTGTGGTGTCATTGAGGGGCGTATTTTTGAGGTTGAGGTGGCAAGATTTGGGCAGTGATTGGACATGGGGCCAAAATTATAATTCAGAGTCCAGGATTACACCTTGGCATTGCCACACACAGATATTCATTTCTATGGCTTCCTGTGCCGCCTGCGGCTCCTCAAGTGTTAAAAAAAATATGTACCTGCAGATGTTGAGGAGCTCTAATAGCAGCAACTTGCCACAAAGGTCCCTCATTTCCAGGTTGGGTAACATTCGCAGTCAATGAACGGTTATTTTCCAGAGATTTTGTTTACCGATTCATCTTTCGCAGCGGTTCACCTGCTTATGAAACGGTCGGCTTCAGCAGCTGCTTATGTTATGTAACGCGGCTATTGATAACAACGGGACAAGTGAGAGCGGCGAGTGCAGGCGCACCGCCGCCGATTATATCATTTCAGCAAGAGACAAATCAGCATAGAAAGGAGCGAATATCTGTTAGAAAAGGACGAGTGTAATACAGCCGCTAATGATGGCGCGGTGTATATTAATTGCTCGTTATGATTTCACGCGCCTCTTGTTTATAGTTTTCTCTTCATTTAAGTGCAGCCAATAATGTAACGTGTTAGTAGCTCATTACTGAATGGCCAACATCTATACACTGATACAAAGTACAATGAAAATTGAGACTTTGAGGGCCATAATGTAAACCAAAGATCTCAATATAAAAGTATAACAATCTTTGATTACAATATTTGTTAAAAAAGCATAAAATGACATAGCAGCTGGTACACCAATTACTGTACCGGGCCACTGTGATTGGCCTTGGTACCATGTGATCGCAGTGACCAATCACAGTAAAAATAAAGGCCGTCATTCATGAAATCGTGCTTACTACTGTGATTGGTCACAGCCATCACTGTGACGGAACGTCCCTACACTCCTCTTGAGTGCGTTCGTCATATATCACTTCCTCCCAGTCTGGATACGGATATCAGATATTCCAACCGCTCCCAAGCACCAAACGAGACGACACTTGCTTAGTTGCTCAACATGGACTCTTTTATTACAAAGCCAAACTCACATTTATACACAGTAGAAGAGGAGATCCCCCCTCCTGCTCATATTACTCTAACAATACACCTGTAACAACTTAACATAAACTAATTAACTAATCCCTTTAAGCAGCCGATGTGACTCATCAGGATTTCACTACAAGTCAGACTTGTGGTCACCGAGCTAAACACAGTTGATTATAAATTATCATAATTACCACCACAAGACATCTCATCACAATAGCAGGAGACCACCAGTAACAGACGGACCGTCTACTACATTGTACAGAGGACAATGTGATCAGCTCTCTCAATTAACATCTTGAGTTCATGACACTAGCATCTGAGAGTGTGTGTCCCAACAGCATGAGACCACACACATTATATATACACATATATACAGCATTGAATCCGACTAGGGGTTGGGGTTCTCCTTCACCCTGTGCCCCTTAAAATCCAGGGCCCATAATCGGTTGGCAGGAGGCTCGCATTTAGTCCTCTCAAAAAGCATGTGTCCCGGCTAGGTCTGTCACAGCCGCTATGATTGGCCCTGGTACCATGTGATCACTGTGACCAGTCACAGCAATCACAGTCACAGCACAAAGCAAGGAGGGGGAAAACACAGGAAGTGCCACCCAGGTGGTGCCTCCTTTGTTTTTCCCCTCCTCCTTATCTTGTTTACAGAGCTGGCTTTCTCTGAGGATAGCTGCCGCCATTCACCTTAAAGGAGAACTAAAGGTTCAGATTTAAAAAACAAAAGAAAAAAGCAAACATGTTATACTTACCTCCTCTGTGCAGTTTGTTTTACAGAGTGGCCCCGATTCTCCTCCTCTTCTGGGGTCCCTCAGCGGCGCTCCTAGCTCCTCCTCTTCTCGAGTGCCCTGTTGGAGAAGCGATCTCCCTTGGGGCACCTGTGCGGGCACGCTCCCGTGTCCTGCTGCTGCTTCCATTGACACAGTGAGCAGGACTCAGATCCACCCCTGGGTCATTGGATTTGATTGACAGCAGCAGGAGCCAATGGCTGCGCTGCTATCAATCTATCCAATCAGGACCTGAGACACCAGGCTGGAGCGGATGTGCTTGTCCCCGGCGTAAAAACGATCGGGCTCAGGTAAGTAAGGGGTACTCAGGGGGGGCTGGTGGACAAGAGGTTTTTCCTCTTAAAGGGGTTTACAACCCCTTTAAGAAATTACCCCTAATGGACTGATGGACTAACATGACTATTGGTTTACCACCCATCTATATGTTTACAGTTACTCCATCTTTGCGCTTACAGTTTCCCTTTCTCCACAGCAGAAAGCAAGGCTGTCATTCATGAAACCTTGCTTACTACTGTGATCGGTCGCAGATATCACATGGTCGCTGTGATTGGCACTGGTACCACGTGATTGCTGTGACCAATCACAACGATCACAGTCACAGTAGAAAGCAGGGCTATTATTCATGATGATGCCTTGATTTCTACTATGTAATGTTTGTGATTGGTCACAGCGATCACATGGTACCAGGGCCAATCACAGCATCACAGTAGTAAGCAAGGTTTCACGATTGAAACCTTTGAAGAGTGTATCACAAATCCCTGATCCGTGGATAGTTAAAGTAGGTTGCATTTCAATAATGTTAACCTTATCAACACTCATCGCTGAACTGGGACAAACCCAACGCGTTTCAAGATATTAATTTTTTTTCTCTTTCTCATTGGTACGGAGGGTATAACATATGTCATCCATTGTATATAAAGAGACAGACCAGCCAAATTAAAATGACTCTAGAATGGGTTCAATTTTGCTGGTTGCAATGGAGCAACTGCATGTAGACAAGATAAGAGCTAGCATCACAGACATGGAAAAAGGTTAAAAAAAAGCATTATAGCTAAAAATAAAAATATGGCATATGTTAATGACTTACACTGCTTTTTCAAACTAAGGGGTGTATTTATGTTCTCCATTGAATCGACATTCTGTTGTGAATGAGGCAAAATGTAATGTTCTCAGGGTATATTATCTGCAGATTAATTGTTATTCATCGGGAAAAAAATGTGTGGATAGGAAAAATTACGTATTATAACCACTAGATGGAGCTGAGGAGTACACGTATATCCTTTGATAGTTAGCACCATCTAGTGTCTATAATGTGATATTTTCCCCATTCACAGTTTTTTTTTTTTTTTTTTTCAATGAATAACATTCCATCTGCAGAGAACATAGCCTGGAGACATTTGATTTTCCCCTATTCGTAGCAGAAGAAAATTTTCATGCAGCTTTGATGGATGAAAAGCTATGGAAATTGTCACTATCAGGAATCTGGCTCAGAGACCAGTAGCTATAGCAGTAGAGAGAATTACACCGACCAGCAGGATAAGTGCAGCAGCAGGTCACCCTGGCAGATGATGAGGGCTCACCTGAGGCAAGGAAACTAAGCACTAACCAGTATTTACCAGAGCTCCTGATGGTGGGGATGGTTTTTCCTGCATGTTAATACCAGGTCACGGTCCTCAGAATTGCCCCACCAGGAAGAGAGCAAGCCAGGGTCCAGTAGCAGATACCGTATAGCAGTTAGGGATCAAGCAGAAGCGTAGTCAGTAAACAAGCAAAATATTTGTAACAAGTGGTGGCAGTTTGGGATTAAGCAGAAGTGTAGTCAGTAAACAAGCAAAATATTTGTAACAAGTGGTGGCAGTTTGGGATTAAGCAGAAGTGTAGTCAGTAAACAAGCCAAAGGTTGGTAACAAGTGGTGACAGGTTGGGATTAAGCAGAAGTGTAGTGGAGGAACAAGCCAAAGGTTGGTAACAAGTGGTGGCAGGTTGGGATTAAGCAGAAGTGTAGTCAGTAAACAAGCAAAATATTTGTAACAAGTGGTGGCAGTTTGGGATTAAGCAGAAGTGTAGTCAGTAAACAAGCCAAAGGTTGGTAACAAGTGGTGACAGGTTGGGATTAAGCAGAAGTGTAGTGGAGGAACAAGCCAAAGGTTGGTAACAAGTGGTGGCAGTTTGGGATTAGCAGAAGTGTAATGGAGGAACAAGCCAAAGGTTGGTACCAAGTGGTGGCAGTTTGGGATTAGCAGAAGTGTAGTGGAGGAACAAGCCAAAGGTTGGTAATAAGTGGTTGCAGGTTGGGATTAGCAGAAGTGTAGTGGAGGAACAAGCCAAAGGTTGGTAACAAGTGGTGGCAGGTTGGGATTAAGCAGAAGAGTAGTTGAGGAACAAGCCAAAGGTTGGTAACAAGTTGTGGAAGGTTGGGATTAAACAGAAGTGTAGTTGAGGAACAAGCCAAAGGTTGGTAACAAGTGGTGGCAGGTTGGGATTAGCAGAAGTGTAGTTGAGGAACAAGCCAAAGGTTGGTAACAAGTGGTGGCAGGTTGGGATTAAGCAGAAGTGTAGTTGAGGAACAAGCCAAAGGTTGGTAACAAGTGGTGGCAGGTTGGGATTATGCAGAAGTGTAGTTGAGGAAAAAGCCAAAGGTTGGTACCAAGTGGTGGCAGGTTGGGATTAGCAGAAGTGTAGTTGAGGAACAAGCCAAAGGTTGGTAACAAGTGGTGGCAGGTTGGGATTATGCAGAAGTGTAGTTGAGGAACAAGCCAAAGGTTGGTAACAAGTGGTGGCAGGTTGGGATTAAGCAGAAGTGTAGTGGAGGAACAAGCCAAAGGTTGGTAACAAGTGGTGGCAGGTTGGGATTAAGCAGAAGTGTAGTGGAGGAACAAGCCAAAGGTTGGTACCAAGTGGTGGCAGGTTGGGATTAAGCAGAAGAGTAGTTGAGGAACAAGCCAAAGGTTGGTAACAAGTTGTGGCAGGTTGGGATTAAGCAGAAGTGTAGTGGAGGAACAAGCCAAGTGGTGGCAGGTTGGGATTAGCAGAAGTGTAGTTGAGGAACAAGCCAAAGGTTGGTACCAAGTGGTGGCAGGTTGGGATTAGCAGAAGTGTAGTTGAGGAACAAGCCAAAGGTTGGTACCAAGTGGTGGCAGGTTGGGATTAGCAGAAGTGTAGTTGAGGAACAAGCCAAAGGTTGGTAACAAGTGGTGGCAGGTTGGGATTATGCAGAAGTGTAGTTGAGGAACAAGCCAAAGGTTGGTAACAAGTGGTGGCAGGTTGGGATTATGCAGAAGTGTAGTGGAGGAACAAGCCAAAGGTTGGTAACAAGTGGTGGCAGGTTGGGATTAAGCAGAAGTGTAGTGGAGGAACAAGCCAAAGGTTGGTAACAAGTGGTGGCAGGTTGGGATTAAGCAGAAGTGTAGTGGAGGAACAAGCCAAAGGTTGGTACCAAGTGGTGGCAGGTTGGGATTAAGCAGAAGAGTAGTTGAGGAACAAGCCAAAGGTTGGTAACAAGTTGTGGCAGGTTGGGATTAAGCAGAAGTGTAGTGGAGGAACAAGCCAAGTGGTGGCAGGTTGGGATTAGCAGAAGTGTAGTTGAGGAACAAGCCAAAGGTTGGTACCAAGTGGTGGCAGGTTGGGATTAGCAGAAGTGTAGTTGAGGAACAAGCCAAAGGTTGGTACCAAGTGGTGGCAGGTTGGGATTAAGCAGAAGTGTAGTCGAGGAACAAGCCAAAGGCTGGTAACAAGTGGTGGCAGGTTGGGATTAGCAGAAGTGTAGTGGAGGAACAAGCCAAAGGTTGGTAACAAGTGGTGGCAGGTTGGGATTAGCAGAAATGTAGTGGAGGAACAAGCCAAAGGTTGGTAATGAGTAGTAGCGGAGATATGGACGACAGCAAGAGTGACAAGAGCAAGATATTAACTGGAGAAGAGCACAATAATCTGGTAAACAGGAAGTGCAGACACATGGTTTAAATAGGAAGTTCACAGAGGGAGGAGCAAAGGGTTCAAGGTTCAGCAGAAACAAGGCAGGATTGTCTAATGGATCAGACAAGGTGCTGTCCAGCATCTCGGGTCGCTCAAGAAGAAGAGACACAGCAGAGGTCGCAGGTTCAGACCCGGGTCTTGACAACGTTTTTATAAATACAACCCTAAATGAAATCAAGTTATGGTTTAGATCTACCTCAAATGTTTATTAACTGAAGTAGAAATATAACTGCTGACAGCGCCCCCCCCCCCCCCCCCCCAGGAAGCATTAAAGTTTGTCCTAACTGCTGTCACTGTCATTTTTGCTAGACAGCTTGAAAATAAAAACAAAGAAAGACATTTGAAACATTTGAAATAAAAAATAAACAAAATATACTAAAAAATAACATCACAGGTACTAAACAAATACAAAATGTCAGGATCTCCTCCTTTCTGTGACAGCGGATCCGACAATTCTCCGATCCTAACCCTTCCAGAATTTTCTAACCTTGGGAGAGATGATTTTGCGTCGATCGGATCTCGTATTATCACAAATCGCTCCCTACCTCATTAGAACAGCCCTGTAATGGGCTCATCTTTCTACCTGGTAAAAATGTAATCTTCAAAGAAAAGTTAATTTCCAAGGATCTGTCCCCGGGTGACACTTGAGAGACGCACACGCTTTGCACAAACAGTCGGCGCAGGCGAAAGGCGGAAACAATAGAAGCAATTATAGCAAATTGGTAAAACAGCATGGAGAAAAAGTAATTGAAGAACAGATGAAATGTTCATCGCAAAGGCGGCTGCATCTTAAGCATCTGTTTGGGCTTTTATACAGCTGCAGAGAGAGGAAAATCTCACCACGGCCGGGTTAGGATGAGAGAAAGACAAAAAAAAATGTTGCCCCAACAAACCCGCCTGCCTAAAACAACTCTGCCGAACGTGGCGGGCCACGCTTCTCAGAAAACACCGACTCGGAGATGTGTCATTATCTGTGCATAGGAAAATAATTCCCATCGGGGTGAGAATCTCCGGAGCGTTGAAAGCTATTCTCTACAGATGGCTGCTTTCCGTAAAGTGCACCTAACACTATAATGCCAAAAGTATTGGGACGCCTGCCTTTACACGCAGATGAACTTTAAAGCGGTTCTGCACACATTTCATTTAGTAAATCTCTTTGCCTTCCAAATCAGGCAAAGAGTACTAAATGAAATGTGTTTTTTTTTCCACTTACCTTGTAATCGCTGACTTCCTTTCCTCTGTCTCTGCGGCGGTGGGCGGGGTCTCTGCGTCGATCGTCGTCACGCCGCACTGTCTCCTGGGATCTGGTGTCATTGATCCCAGGAGTCAGTGCGGACATCTTCCGAAATCTCGCGAGATTTCGGGCACATCTTCCGAAATCTCGCGAGATTTCGGGTACATCTTCCGAAATCTCGCGAGATTTCAGGCACATCTTCCGAAATCTCGCGAGATGTCGGCAGATGTGCCGAAATTCCTGCGAGATTTCGGAGAACGTGAGCTGCACTTTGCCGTTACTGCGCACGTGTGAGCTCGGCGCAGTAACGGCGGTGCATGCTGGGCCATCTGAAGTGCCTGTGGGGTTTCACATGCCCACAGGCAAGATGGCCCCCAGCAAGAATACATTTTTAAAAAAAATCTTTTATAGGACAAAAAACGCCAGCAACCAGTTAAGAACATGGAACACGTGAGTCCCAGAATTGACCTCCTAATCCTATGCATTACATTTAAAAAAAAAAACACACAGTGCAGAACCACTTTAACCACTTACAGACCAGAAGTGGAGCTCCGTCCTGGGGAAAAAAAAAATTTTTTTTTTAAAGTCAGCAGCTACAAATACTGCAGCTGCTCACTTTTAAAAATCTGACACTTACCTGTCCCAGGGTCCAGCGATGCGGGGGGAACGAGACCCCCCCTCGTTCCACGAGCCGCTCGCGGCGCCGGCATTCCTAATGTGGGAACCCGGCTGTGGCTTCACAGCCGGGCACCCACTGCGCATGCGCGAGCGGCACCGTGCGCCGTGATTTGACGCTCAGTCATCTGGGACACGTGACAGGTCCCAGATGACTGTGCGGCGCCGAGGGGGAAGTGACGTTTAGCCCGGGCACTGAAGGTGGCAGACTACAAGGGACCCCATAGCAACAGGCATTTGGAGGTGAGTAAAAAAAATTTTTTTTTTCCAATTATTTTTTTTTGATTTTTTTTATGATTTTTAAGCCCCCTTTTTTTTTTTGACTGGAACCCCACTTTAAGGACCAGGTCATTTATTTTTGGCCATACGGCACTGCGTTGCTTTAACTGACAATTGCGCGGCCGTGCGACGTTGTAGACAAATTGTAGCACATTTTTGTTGTGCTGAAAATGCCCCCCTCGGCTTATACTGGAGTCAAGCACAGAGAATGACATTTTCCGACCCGACTTTGGGGCCCCCGTATCTTGGGGGCACTTAGTGATAGGAACACTTTTGGATACTTTTGCAACAATTTGGATATGTTGTAGTGATAGTTCCACTGGGGTTGCACACCAAATTTGGGGTTCCTAGCACCAAGTGGCCCCGAGATACGGGGCCTCAAATTAGGGTCAGAAAATGTCATTCTCTGCTGCAGAAAAGTGCTTAACATTTTCCGACCCGTGTTTGGGGCCCCCGTATGTCGGGGGTACTTGGTGATAGAAACACCAAATTTGCACATGTTGTAGTACTAGTTCCACTGGGTTTGCATTCCCAGCACCAAGTGGCCCCGAGATACGGGACCCCAAAGTCGGTCAACCATGTCAATCTGCAGCAATGTCATTTCGGGACCCTTTGGGTCCAGAGACCCCAATTTATGACTGCAGCTAGGGGGGCATCAAGGAACCCTTAATTACCAAGTTTGAAGGACGTATGGCTGCAAATGGGCACAGTGAGGCTGCAAATGGGCACAGTGAGGCTGCAAATGGGCACTGTGAGGCTGCAAATGGGCACAGTGAGGCTGCAAATGGGCACAGTGAGGCTGCAAATGGGCACAGTGAGGCTGCAAATGGGCACAGTGAGGCTGCAAATGGGCACTGTTGACCCTCTTTTCCACTTATAGTAGCTGCGCATTTCTCACCCTAGGCTTATACTCGATACGTTTTCCCAGTTTTTTGTGGTAAAATTATGTGCCTCGGCTTATATTCGGGTCGGCTTATACTCGAGTATATACGGCAATTGTGTTTTTTTTATGTTTACATTATTTCTGGTCCACTTAAACCCACTTTGTTCATTTGTTGAGATTTTATATTTGTAATAGTTATATGTACCTAAGGTATACACGTGTTTTGGTTATTGCAACCTAAGCGCCACCCTTTTTCGTTTTAACCAATGGATGGAGACATGGATGGAGACATGGATGGAGACATGGATGGAGACATGGATGGAGACATGGATGGATGGATGGAGACATGGATGGATGGATGGAGACATGGATGGATGGAGACATGGATGGATGGAGACATGGATGGATGGATGGAGACATGGATGGATGGGGGAGTGGAAGGATGGATGGAGACATGGATGGAGACATGGAGGGATGGAGACATGGATGGAGGGATGGAGACATGGATTGATGGATGGAGACATGGATGGAGGGATGGAGACATGGATGGAGGGATGGAGACATGGATGGAGGGATGGAGACATGGATGGATGGATGGAGGGATGGAGACATGGATGGAGGGATGGAGACATGGATGGATGGAGGGATGGAGGCATGGATGGAGGGATGGAGCCATGGATGGATGGATGGAGGGATGGATGGATGGAGGGGTGGAGACATGGATGGATGGAGACATGGATGGATGGAGACATGGATGGAGGGATGGAGACATGGATGGATGGATGGATGGAGGGATGGATGGATGGATGGATGGAGGGGTGGAGACATGGATGGAGGGCTGGAGACATGGATGGATGGATGGAGGGATGGAGACATGGATCGAGGGATGGAGACATGGATGGATGGAGGGGTGGAGACATGGATGGATGGAGGGGTGGAGACTTGGATGGACGGATGGAGGGATGGAGACATGGATGGATGGATGGATGGAGGGATGGATGGATGGATGGAGGGGTGGAGACATGGATGGAGGGCTGGAGACATGGATGGATGGATGGAGGGATGGAGACATGGATCGAGGGATGGAGACATGGATGGATGGAGGGGTGGAGACATGGATGGACGGATGGAGGGATGGAGACATGGATGGAGGGATGGATACATGGATGGATGGAGGGATGGATGGAGGGGTGGAGACATGGATGGAGGGATGGAGGGGTGGAGACATGGATGGATGGAGGGGTGGAGACATGGATGGATGGAGGGGTGGAGACATGGATGGATGGAGGGGTGGAGACATGGATGGACGGATGGAGGGATGGAGACATGGATGGATGGATGGATGGAGGGATGGATGGATGGATGGAGGGGTGGAGACATGGATGGAGGGCTGGAGACATGGATGGATGGATGGAGGGATGGAGACATGGATCGAGGGATGGAGACATGGATGGATGGAGGGGTGGAGACATGGATGGATGGAGGGGTGGAGACATGGATGGACGGATGGAGGGATGGAGACATGGATGGAGGGATGGAGACATGGATGGATGGTGGGATGGATGGAGGGGTGGAGACATGGATGGATGGATGGATGGAGGGATGGAGACATGGATGGATGGATGGATGGAGGGATGGATGGATGGATGGAGGGGTGGAGACATGGATGGAGGGCTGGAGACATGGATGGACGGATGGAGGGATGGAGACATGGATGGAGGGATGGAGACATGGATGGATGGAGGGATGGATGGAGGGGTGGAGACATGGATGGATGGATGGATGGATGGAGGGATGGAGGGGTGGAGACATGGATGGAGGGATGGAGACATGGATGATGGAGGGATGGATGGAGGGGTGGAGACATGGATGGATGGATTGGATGGATGGAGGGATGGAGGGGTGGAGACATGGATGGAGGGATGGAGACATGGATGGATGGAGGGATGGATGGAGGGGTGGAGACATGGATGGATGGATGGATGGATGGAGGGATGGAGGGGTGGAGACATGGATGGATGGGGAAGTTTGCTTTGAATAGTAAAAGATGAATTTATTGGTGTTTTTAGCTTGTGGTGGTGAGATACAGATTACCTTCTATAACCCTTGCAGTACGGGGGGGGGGGGGGCGGGGGGTTTATTTTACAAAAACCTTTAAGAAGGATGTAAACACCTTTTTTTTTCGAACTGCATGAACATTAGAAAGCTTTCCTGAGATGTCGGTAAATGGATTTCGCACGCCACTCACCATTATTCACCTAAAAAGCCCGGAGCTCCTCGTTTACCATCCATCCCTTGGAGTGGTCCTTTTATGACATCCCCATTAGCCGGCCGACTCCCCGTCTAGTAAATGGCCCAACACTTAAGAGCCGCCATTCCTAACAAAGAAACTCGCCAACGAGTGTCAGAAAGGATCCATTTACTACTCAGAGATCAGAATTACAATCCTTCACCAATCTCCGGCACAAAGATGATTTTCAGCAACAACCCCCCCCCCCCCCCCCCATCATGTCTTCAGCACTTTGTATTTGAAGTTTATCTCCGCCGGACACATTATGGTAAAGATTTGCGCATTACTTTTAGTGCTTTTGCTGTGAAGTTCAATAAAGCAGCTGAGCCGTGAATGATCGGCGCACCATTTGTAATTTTCCGCCTGAGCTCAATAAAACAATCGTTTAATGATCTTGTAGTTCGACCCACATAATGCAGGTTACACCAGGCGGCGGGAGAGGATATAAATTAAGCGGCACGTCCGCGATGTACGAGCTGTTTAGCTGAAATATGGTTTAATCTGAGAAGAGAGAGCTGCGGGACGTCACGACATCCGCCAAGAATCTTCTCGACATAATTCTGTGCAATGGAGGACTTTGTATCTCCAACAGCAAAGAGACCGGAGAAAGAGACCGGAGAAAGAGACCGGAGAAAGAGACCGGAGAAAGAGACCGGAGAAAGAGACCGGAGAAAGAGACCGGAGAAAGAGACCGGAGAAAGAGAAAGAGACCGGAGAAAGAGACCGGAGAAAGAGACCGGCAGAAGGCGGCAAACACATCACATTATTATAATTATTATTATTATTATTATTATTATTATTAGGCCCCATGCACACGAGACGCTGTTAAACGCGCGTTCAGAGGCAACTGGAGACTTTTTTCAACTGCCCCTGAACGCATGCAATGTTATCCTATGTGTCCGTGTACACAGTCTCGTTTTTTCCCGTTTTTATGCAGTTGCGTTTAACCACTTGCCTACCGGGCACGAACGCCTCCTTCCTGACCAAGCCATTTTTCAGCTTTCAGCGCTGTCGCATTTTGAATGACAATTGCGCGGTCATGCAACGCTGTACCCAAATAACATTTTTATCATTTTTTCCCCACAGATAGAGCTTTATTTTGGTGGTATTTGATCACCTCTGCGGTTTTTATTTCTTGCGCTATAAACAAAAGAAGAGCGACAAGTTTGAAAAAACATAATATTTTTTTACTTTTTATTATAATAAATATCCAATTTTTATTTATTTTTTTAACAAATTTTTTCCTCAGTTTAGGCCGATACGTATTCTTCTACATATTTTTGGTAAAAAAAAAAAATCGCAATAAGCGTATATTGATTGGTTTGCGCAAAAGTTATAGCATCTACAAAATAGGGGATAGATTTATGACATTTTTATTATTATTTGTTTTTTACTAGTAATGGCGGCGATCTGCGATTTTTATCGTGACTGCGACATTGCGGCGGACATATCGGACACTTTTGACACATTTTTGGGACCATTCACATTTATACAGCGATCCGTGCTATAAAAATGCATTGATTACTGTATAAATGTGACTGGCAGGGAAGGGGTTAACACTAGGGGGCGCTGCAGGGGTTAATATGTTCCCTATGTTAGTGATTCTAACTGTGGGGGGAGGGGACTGACTGGGGGAGGGGACCGATCGGTGTCCCTATGTACAAGGGACACACCATCCGTCTCCTCTCCAGTGACAGGACGTGGATCTGTGTGTTTACATACACAGATCCACGTCCTGCTAAGTTACTGGGCAAACGCGGGTGCCCGGCGGACATCGCGGCCGCCGGGCACGCGCATCGGGTCCCCTGCGACGCGGCCAAAATGGTAGCGCCGTCATGTGACGGCGTCCCGCCACAAGAGCTGCACCGCTCCGCCCCCAATTGACAGTGGGCGGTCGGCAAGAAGTTAACCTTGTTTTTCCAGAAGCAAAAAAAATTGGTTCAGATACTTTGCTTTTCCACGTTTCAGACACAAAACGCGACTAAACGCGGCACCCGCGTTTAGCCGCGTTTGCGTTTATAAGCGTTTTTAAAGGAACCCAATTTTTTGGACCAGAAAACTCAGAAATATGATGGTAAACCATAAAAAATACAAAAAAAAATTGGTTTAAAATATGGTAATTACTTTAGATGGTTCATAAAGCGTATATATATATATACTCACTGATGCAATGCCATAAAAAACTCTAGTTTTTTTAGGTAGCTTAGACAATGGAGGAGCCTCCACTTCTTTGCCCCGACCCTTCATCCAATTTCTAATCTAATCAGTGACTTCCTCATATTGGTGTCCATGCATGTCATACCGGGTCGTACATTTTCTAAGAGCAGATCAAATGTGAGAACCCGGAGGAAACCCACACAGGCACAGGGAGAGCATGCAAACTCCATGCAGATAGTGTTGTGGTTGGGATTCGAACCAGCGACCCTTTTTAGTGCTAGGCAAGAGTGCCACCCACTACACCACTGTGCCGCCCACAGGGTATATTTTTAAACAGGGGCGACCCGTCCATTAAGGGCGCATAGAATGCAAACCATGAGAGTTTACAACTTCTTTAAGGACCGGGATTTTTCTGGCACTTTGTGTAACAATCTGTATTTCAGCTAGAAAGTTTACTTAGATCCCCAAACATTAAATATATTTTTTAAAGCAGAGGCCCTAGAGAAAAAAAAAAGAAACTGCAAAACTCACCATCTTATTTTTTAGGGCCTCTGCTTAAAAAAAAAAAAAAAAATAATAAAATAAAATATTACATTTTATATATATATATATATATATATATATAATAAAGACAAAAGGAAATGATCTGAGTGGCTCTAGAATATCATGCACCTTCTCCCGTTTAATGGAGATCAAGAAAGAGGAGGATTGGGATTATTGCGGTGCTTGTAATGAATAATGCATAAAGAGTTAAATAAAAAAAAAAGATAATTTCTATATTGATACAAAATGAAAATAAAGAGCAAGAATTTAAATTAAAACCAATATAGAGCATATACATAGCACTGGGTCGCTGATGTCCCAAGAAAGGAAGGTGGTCACAGATAGATGTTACGTCCCAACATGTTTCGCCAATGATGGCTTCCTCAGGGGATAATGTGGGACCACCACAAATAATCCAGCTCTCGATCAATCCTGGACCAGGAGATAGATAAATTGGGGGGAAAAAAAGGGGGGGGGGGGTTTGGGTGTCAAAAAAAGGCCCCAGCCAAGGATAGTGCAAGGGAGACCGCGCGCGTTCGTAGGAGGTAGATAAGAACCCAGTATGCTCAGAACCACAAAACAAGTGGGTTCAGGGGCGCCAATGTGCTAATATGGTGTAGAGACGAGACCAAAAAACGAGGCACAAAACTTTTTTAACCACTGCACAGAGTGGTAAAAGGATACGGTCGCCCCTGATCACCAGCCAGGCTACATTATCCCCTGAGGAAGCCATCATTGGCGAAACATGTTGGGACTTAACATCTATCTGTGACCACCTTCCTTTCTTGGGACACCAGCGACCCAGTACTATGTATATGCTCTATATTGGTTTTAATTTAAATTCTTGCTCTTTCTCTTCATTTTGTATCAATAAAGAAATTATCTTTTTTTACTTAACTCTTTATGCATTATTCATTACAAGCACCACAATAATCCCAATCCTCCTCTTTCTTGATATATAATGTTTGGGTGTTCTAGCAAAAATACAGATTGTTACACAACAAAAAGTGTCAGAAAAGGCCTGGGGGGGGGGGAGGGAGCAAAAAGAGACATTTTTGAATCTACAGGCACTTTCTCCGATGAGGGCTTTAAAAAAACATCAGACGACGATCTCAGCATCTACAGACAAGGAGAAACGTTCGGGATTTTAATGGATTTAAAAGGGGTGTTCAGCGTTCAAACATAAAGTGAGAAACCTGTCCACATACCCCCTCTGGTGGTCAGTGGGGATCTTGCTGCTTTGTAACACCCCCTGCTGATCATCTGTTTGAACGGTGGGCTGGCAAGCAGTTCTAAGGCGGGCGCCACTCAGATCTGCTCCGCTTTTATCTGCACGAGGCGGACAAACATCTGCAGTGCTAATAGCCGACTGTTCCCGGCGAGGAAAAACCCCCTCCGCCTAAAAATAATACATATACTGTACAGTACTGTGCAAAAGTTTTAGGCAGGTGTGAAGAAATGTTGTAAAGTAAAAAAGGTTTTCAAAAATCTATATTTTAATTGTTTATTAATTTACAAAATGCAAAGTCAGCAAATAGAAGAAAATCTAAATCAATATTTGGGGTGACTCCCCTTTGGCTTCAAACCGGTATCAGTTCTTACACAAAGTCGGGGATTTTGTAGGATTAAACAAATTATACCAAGCAGGTGCTAAAGAGCATCGGTTTCCTATGTACGCTGCACAGTCCTTCACTTCAACAGCTGTATAGGAGGTTTAGAACTGGGTGAGGAACAGCCAAACTCTGCTACTAGGGTGAGGTTGTGGAAGAGAGTTTCATGTCACAGGTCACACACCATGGCAAGTCTGAGCTCAGCAACCCGACACAAGGGAGTTACTGCATCAGAGAGGTCTCTCCAAGGCAAAGATTTCCCAGCACACTGAGGGGGGGGGGGGGGGGTTCAAGATGTGCTGTTCAAGCTCTTTTGCAGAAGCACAAAGAAATGGGTAACATTGAGGAGTGTAGATGCAGTGGTTGGCCAGCAGAAGAAAAACACATCATGCTTACTTCCCCTTCACAACAAAAGATGTCCAGTAGTCCCATCAGCACAGAACCGGTGGAAACCAGTGGGACCCAGGTACACCCATCTGCTGTCCTGAGAGTTCTGGAGGAAACCAGTGGGACCCAAGTACCCCCATCTACTGTCCAGTGAAGTCTGGAGGAAACCAGTAGAACCCCCATATACACATCTACTGTCCAGGGAAGTCTGGTGGAAACCAGTGGGACCCAGGTACACCCATATATTTTCTGGGGGAAACCAGTGGGACCCAGGTACACCCATCTACTGTCCAGAGAAGTCTGGTGGAAATCAGTGGGACCCAGGTACACCCATCTACTGTCTGAAGAAGTCTGGTGGAAACCAGTAGGACACAAGTACACCCATATATTTTCTGGGGGGAAACCAGTGGGACCCAGGTACCCCTATCTACTGTCCAAAGAAGTCTGGTGGAAACCAGTGGGACCCAGGTACCCCCATCTACTGTCCAGAGAAGTCTGGAGGAAACCAGTGGGACCCAGGTACACTCATCTACTGCCTGGAGAAGTCTGGTGGAAACCAGTGGGACCCAGGTACACTCATCTACTGTCCGGAGAAGTCTGGAGGAAACCAGTGGCACCCAGGTACCCCCATCTACTGTCCGGAGAAGTCTGGAGGAAACCAGTGGGACCCAGGTACACTCATCTACTGTCCGGAGAAGTCTGGAGGAAACCAGTGGCACCCAGGTACACCCATCTACTGTCCGGAGAAGTCTGGAGGAAACCAGTGGGACCCAGGTACCCCCATCTACTGTCAGAAGAAGTCTTGTGGAAACCAGTGGGACCCAGGTACACCCATCTACTGTCCAGAGAAGTCTGGAGGAAACCAGTGGGACCCAGGTACACCCATCTACTGTCCAGAGAAGTCTGGTGGAAACCAGTGGGACCCAGGTACACCCATCTACTGTCCAGAGAAGTCTGGAGGAAACCAGTGGGACCCAGGTACACCCATCTACTGTCCAGAGAAGTCTGGTGGAAACCAGTGGGACCCAGGTACACCCATCTACTGTCCAGAGAAGTCTGGTGGAAACCAGTGGGACCCAGGTACACCCATCTACTGTCCAGAGAAGTCTGGGACCCAGGTACCCCCATCTACTGTCAGAAGAAGTCTGCGGGAAACCAGTGGGACCCAGGTACACCCATCTACTGTCCGGAGAAGTCTGGAGGAAACCAGGGGGACCCAGGTACACCCATCTACTGTCCAGAGAAGTCTGGAGGAAACCAGTGGGACCCAGGTACACCCATCTACTGTCCAGAGAAGTCTGGTGGAAACCAGTGGGACCCAGGTACACCATCTACTGTCCAGAGAAGTCTGGAGGAAACCAGTGGGACCCAGGTACCCCCATCTACTGTCAGAAGAAGTCTGCGGGAAACCAGTGGGACCCAGGTACACCCATCTACTGTCCGGAGAAGTCTGGAGGAAACCAGTGGGACCCAGGTACACCCATCTACTGTCCAGATAAGTCTGGAGGAAACCAGTGGGACCCAGGTACACCCATCTACTGTCCAGAGAAGTCTGGGGGAAACCAGTGGGATCCAGGTACCCCCATCTACTGTCCAGAGAAGTCTGGAGGAAACCAGTGGGACCCAGGTACACCCATCTATGGTCCGGGGAAGTATGGTGGAAACCAGTGGGACCCAGGTACACTCATCTACTGTCCAGGGAAGTCTGGTGGAAACCAGTGGGACCCAGGTACCCCCATCTACTGTCCAGGGAAGTCTGGTGGAAACCAGTGGGACCCAGGTACCCCATCTACTGTCCAGGGAAGTCTGGAGGAAACCAGTGGGACCCAGGTACCCCCATCTACTGTCCAGGGAAGTCTGGAGGAAACCAGTGGGACCCAGGTACCCTCATCTACTGTCAAGGGAAGTCTGGAGGAAACCAGTGGGACCCAGGTACCCTCATCTACTGTCCAGGGAAGTCTGGTGGAAACCAGTGGGACCCAGGTACCCTCATCTACTGTCCAGGGAAGTCTGGTGGAAACCAGTGGGACCCAGGTACACCCATCTACTGTCCAGAGAAGTCTGGAGGAAACTAGTGGGACCCAGGTACACCCATCTACTGTCCAGAGAAGTCTGGAGGAAACCAGTGGGACACAGGTACACCCATCTACTGTCCAGAGAAGTCTGGTGGAAACCAGTGGGACCCAGGTACCCCCATCTACTGTCAGAAGAAGTCTGCGGGAAACCAGTGGGACCCAGGTACACCCATCTACTGTCCGGAGAAGTCTGGAGGAAACCAGTGGGACCCAGGTACCCCCCATCTACTGTCAGAAGAAGTCTGGTGGAAACCAGTGGGACCCAGGTACACCCATCTACTGTCCAGAGAAGTCTGGTGGAAACCAGTGGGACCCAGGTACACCCATCTACTGTCCAGATAAGTCTGGTGGAAACCAGTGGGACCCAGGTACACCCGTCTACTGTCCAGAGAAGTCTGGGGGAAACCAGTGGGACCCAGGTACCCCCCATCTACTGTCCAGAGAAGTCTGGAGGAAACCAGTGGGACCCAGGTACACCCATCTACTGTCCGGAGAAGTCTGGTGGAAACCAGTGGGACCCAGGTACACTCATCTACTGTCCAGGGAAGTCTGGTGGAAACCAGTGGGACCCAGGTACCCCCATCTACTGTCCAGGGAAGTCTGGTGGAAACCAGTGGGACCCAGGTACCCCATCTACTGTCCAGGGAAGTCTGGAGGAAACCAGTGGGACCCAGGTACCCCCATCTACTGTCCAGGGAAGTCTGGAGGAAACCAGTGGGACCCAGGTACCCTCATCTACTGTCCGGAGAAGTCTGGAGGAAACCAGTGGGACCCAGGTACCCTCATCTACTGTCCAGGGAAGTCTGGTGGAAACCAGTGGGACCCAGGTACACGCATCTACTGTACGGAGAAGTCTGGTGGAAACCAGTGGGACCCAGGTACCCCCATCTACTGTCCAAAGAAGTCTGGCCAGAAGGGGTCTTCATGGAAGAATTGCGGCCAAAAACCCTCCGACATGGAAACAAGGCTAAGCGACTCAACTATGCAGGAAAACATAGGAACTGGGGTGCTCCGGACTGATGAGTCACAATGTGAAATGTTTGGCTGTAGCAGGAGGCAGTTTGTTGGGGGAAGGGCTGGAAAGCGGTACAATAATGAGAGTCTGCAGCCAACTGTGAAGCATGGTGGAGGTTCCTTGCAAGTTTGGGGCGGCATTTCTGCAAACAGAGTTGGAGATTTGGTCAGGATCAATGGTGTCCTCAATGCTGAGAAATCCAGGCAGATACTTCTCCATCATGCCATCCCATATCAGGGAGGCGTGTGATTGGCCCCAAATTTATTCTGCAGCAGGACCAACACCCCAAACATCCAACCAATGTCATTAAGAACTATCTTCAGTGTAAAGAAGAAGGAGTCCTGGAAGTGATGATTTGGCCTCCACAGAGCCATGGTCTCACCATCATGGAGTCTGTCTGGGATGAAGGGTTGGAGGCGGCCGACATCTACATAGGATCTGTGCTTAGTTCTCCAAGATGTACCTAGAACAACCTACCTGTCATAGAGCAACCTACCTGCCGAGTTCCTTCACCAACTGTGTGCAGGTCTACCTAGAATTAGGCAAAGGGGGGGGGAGGGGGCACCCCAAATATTAATTGGATTTCTCTTCACTTACTTTGCATTTTGTTATTTGATAAAAATAAACTATTAACACTTTGATTTCTGAAAGCATTCTTCATTTACAGCCTTTTGTTCACACCTGCCTAAGGCTCGGTTCACACGACGTTCGTGTCCCGCGTCTGCTCGGGTAGGGCAGCCCGTTCATTTAAAAAGGGCCGCTGTGCCATGTGAAATGCACAAAAAAAGTGCATGCACCTTTTTAAAAATGCGGTCGCAGGGAATCCGCATTTGGTCTTTTTGACCATGCGGTTTTCCCTGCGTTTCCCGCACCCCAAACATGTGGAAACTTTCTTTAAAAAGCTCCTAGTATTGCACTCTGCAGAGGGCGCAACACACAGGTATCACCACACTTTCTCCAATTAGAACAATCCAATCCTAGTATACTTCTCTCAGGTGACAGTATATTTGTAGGGGCAGCAGTTCACTTTTAGTTTGTCTGCTTGTATTTTATCTCCTTAGCGCCGATTTATTTACAACTTTTCTCACCCCTGAACTCTGCACTCTGTACGTGGCGCACCCCTGAACTCTGCACTCTGTACGTGGCGCACCCCTGAACTCTGCACTCTGTACGTGGCGCACCAATGAACTCTGCACTCTTTGTACGTAGCGCACCCCTGAACTCTGCACTCTGTACGTGGCGCACCCCTGAACTCTGCACTCTGTACGTGGCGCACCCCTGAACTCTGCACTCTGTACGTAGCGCACCCCTGAACTCTGCACTCTGTACATATCACACCCCTGAACTCTGCACTCTGTACGTGGCGCACCCCTGAACTCTGCACTCTGTACGTGGCGCACCAATGAACTCTGCACTCTGTACGTAGCGCACCCCTGAACTCTGTACGTAGCGCACCCCTGAACTCTGCACTCTGTACGTGGCGCACCCCTGAACTCTGCACTCTGTACGTGGCGCACCCCTGAACTCTGCACTCTGTACGTGGCGCACCCCTGAACTCTGCACTCTGTACGTAGCGCACCCCTGAACTCTGCACTCTGTACGTGGCGCACCCCTGAACTCTGCACTCTGTACGTGGCGCACCAATGAACTCTGCACTCTGTACGTAGCGCACCCCTGAACTCTGTACGTAGCGCACCCCCTGAACTCTGCACTCTGTACGTGGCGCACCCCTGAACTCTGCACTCTGTACGTGGCGCACCCCTGAACTCTGCACTCTGTACGTGGCGCACCCCTGAACTCTGCACTCTGTACGTAGCGCACCCCTGAACTCTGCACTCTGTACGTGGCGCACCCCTGAACTCTGCACTCTGTACATATCGCACCCCTGAACTCTGCACTCTGTACGTAGCGCACCCCTGAACTCTGCACGTAGCGCACCCCTGAACTCTGCACTCTGGACATCAGAAGTGACTTCATGATGTCGTGGCCGGAACCAGAAGTGACGTTATGACGTAGTGATGAGTGGAGGCCATCTTTCCTTCACTCTTCCTTGTGGCTAGCTGCCACCAGCACCGCATCGGTTCCTGGAGCTACGGATCCCCCAGGTATGCATTGGTCTAAAAGGTCTAAAAGTGATCAAGCGGCGAATGCGCCACTCAGACTATTTTTATCCAGCGCCTGAGGGAAAAAATGATACCGGGGCTATGGCATCCAAGTGCAGACAAAATTCCGGTATTAAACGTTAACGTAATGATGTATTTTCCCAGTTAGGCGGTTGGCAGGTGATTAATTACCTCACAACAGATTTGGAGTTTTGGGTTAATTTTCACAGATATGTTGAAGAATTGTGCTTGGAGACGTCTATTGAGCACTTCTATGGATCTGTGGACTCTTTCAAGCTTACATAGTTACACAGTATTACATAGTATTACATAGTTACATAGTATTACATAGTTACACAGTATTACATAGTATTACATAGTTACATAGTATTACATAGTTACATAGTATTACATAGTTACATAGTATTATATAGTTACATAGTATTACAGAGTATTACATAGTTACATAGTATTACATAGTTACATAGTATTACATAGTAGGTGAGGTTTAAAAAAGACACAAGTCCATCAAGTCCCTCCTCTGTGTGTGATTATATGTCAGTATTACATTGTATATCTCTGTATGTTGCGGTCGTTCAGGTGATTATCTATTTGTTTCTTGAAACGATCGATGCCCCCCGCTGAGACCACCGCCTGTGGAAGGGAATTCTACATCCTTGCCGCTCTTACAGTAAAGAACCCTCTACATAGTTTAAGGTTAAACCTCTTTTCTTCTATATTTAGTGAATGGCCACTTATCTTGTTAAACTCCGTTCTGCGGAATCATTCCAAGAAATAGATTTGTTGTTGGCGGCGCGACATCAATATTGATTTATAAATCTACCAGTTTGTTTATTGAAACCCGATTGGAATTTCAATCTAAATCAGCTAAATACATTCCAGGTGCAGAAGAAAATAATTTGTTTAACCCCTTCAGCTCCGGAAGGTTTTACCCCCC
>CM053036.1:2031663-2034163 GCA_028564925.1 Lithobates sylvaticus
TTTTTTTTTCCCCCCCCCTTTTTTTTCCCCCCCCCCCTCCACCCCCTTTTTTTTTTTCCCCCCCCTCCCCTTTCCTTTTTTTCCCCCCCCTTTCCCTTTTTTTTCCCCCCCTTTTTTTCCCCCCCCCCTTTTTCCCCCCCCTTTTTTCCCCCTTTTTTTTTTCCCCCCCCTTTTTTTTCCCTTTTTTTTCCCCCCTTTTCCCCCCCCCTTTCCCCCCCCTTTTTTTTTTTTTCCCCCCTCCCTTTTTCCCCCCCCCTTCCCCCCCTTTTTTTCCCCCTTTTTTTTTTTCCCCCCCCCCTTTTTTTTTTTTCCCTTTTTCCCCCCCTTTTTTTTTTCTTTTTCCCCCCCCCCTTTTTTTCCCTTTCCCCCCCCCCCCCTTTTTTCTTTTCCCCTTTTTTCCCCCCCCCCCCCTTTTTTTTCCTTTTCCCCCCTCCCCCTTTTTTTTTTTTCCCCCCCTTTTCCCCCCCCTTTTTTTTTTTTTTCCCCCCCCCCTTTTTTTTTTTTTTCCCCCCCCCTTTTTTTTCCCCCCTTTTTTTTTCCCCCCCTTTCCCCCTTTTTTCTTTTTTCCCCCCTTTTTTTCCCTTTTTTCCCCTTCCCCCCTTTTTTTTTTTTTTCCCCCCCCACCCCTTTTTTTTTTTTTCCCCCCCCCCCCTTTTTTTCCCTTTTTTTCCCCCCCCCCCCCCCTTTTTTTTTCCCCCCCCTTTTTTTTTTTTTCCCCCTTTTCCCCCCCTTTTTTTCCCTTTTCCCCCCCCCCTTTCCCCCCCCCTTTCCCTTTTTTTCCCCCCCTTTTTTTTCCCCTTCCCCCCCCCCTTTTTTTCTTTCCCTTTTTTTTTTTTTTTTTTTTCCCCTTTTTTTCCCCTTTTTTTCCCCCCCAAATTTTTTTTTTTTAACCCCCCCCCCTTTTTTTTTCCCCTTTTTTTTTTCCCCCCCCCTTTTTCCCCCCCAAAAATTTTTTTTTTTCCCCCCCCCAATTTCCCTTTTCCCCCTTTTTCCCCCCCTTTTTTTTTTTTTTTTTCCCCCCCCAACCCCCCCCTTTTCCCCCCCCCTTTCCCCCCCTTCCCCCTTTCCCCCCCTTTTTTTTCCCCCCCCCTTTTTTTCCCCCCTTTTTTTTTTTTTTTTTTTTTAAACCCCCTTTTTTTTAAAAAAAAACCCCTTTTTTTCCCCCCCCCCCCCCAACCCCCCTCCCCTTTTTCTTCCCCCCCCCTTTTTTTTCCCTTTTCCCCCCCCCCTTTTTTTTTTTTCCCCCCCCCCCCCCCCTCCCCCCTTTTTTTTTTTTTCCCCCCCCCTTTTTTTTTCCCCTCCCTTTTTTTTTTTTTTTTTTTAAATTTTCCCGGGGGGGAAAAAAGGGGGTTTTGGGAAAAAAAGAATTTAAAAGGCCGGGGGGGTTTTGGTTTTTTCTTTAGGAAAAAAAGGGGGGGGCCCCCGGGGGGGGGAAAATTTTTTTTCCCCCCAATTTTTAAATTTCCCTTTTTTCCCCAAAACCCCCCGGGGGGGCCCCCCCCCCCCCCCTTTCCCCCCCCGGGGGGAAAGGGGCCCCCCCTTTTTCCCCCCTTTTTTTAAAAAGGGGGGGGGGGGAAAAAGGGGGAAAAAAGGGGCGGGAATTGGGGGGGGAAAAAAAGGGTTTTGGGGGGCCGGGGGGGGGCCTCCCCCAAAAATTTTTCCCCCTTTTGGGGGGGGTTTTTCCCCCCCCTTATTTGGGGGGAAAACCCCCGGGGGGGGGAATTTTTTCCGGGGGGGCCCCCCCTTTTTCCTTTTCCCCTTTTTAAAAAAAAAAAAACCCCAAAAAAATTTTTTAAAAAAAAGGTTTCCCCCCCTTTTTTTAAAAAAAAAAAACCCCCCCCAAAAAACCCCCCCTTTTTTTTTTTTTTAACCCCAAATTTTTTTCCCCCAAAATTTTTTTTTTCCCCCCCCTTTTTTCCCCCAAAAAAAAAAATTTTAAAAAAACCCAAAAATCCAAAAATTAAAAAAACCCCCCCCTTTTTTAAAAAAAACCCCCCCCTTTTTTTTTTAAAAAAACCCCCCCCCCCCAAAAAAAATTTTTTTCCCCAAAAACCCTTTTAAAAAAATTTTTTTAACCCCCTTTTTTTTAAAAAAAAAAAACCCCCCTTTTTTTTTTTTCCCCCCCCCCAAAATTTCCCCCCAAAAAAATTTTTAAAAACCCCCCCCTTTAAAAAAAACCCCTTTTAAAAAAAAAAAAAAATTTTTTTTTTTCCCCCAAAAAAAAAAATTTAAAAAAAAAAAATTTTTAAAAAAAAAATTTTTTTTTTAAAAAATTTTTTTAAAAAAATTTTTTTTAATTTTTTAAAAAAAAAACCCCCCTTTTTTTAAAAACCCCTTTTAAAAAAAAAATTTTTTTTTAAAAAATTTTTTTTTTTAAAAAATTTTTTTTAAAATTTTTTTTACCCTTTTTTTTCCCAAAATTTTTTTTTAAAAAAAAAATTTTTTTTTTTTTTTTTACCCCCTTTTTTTTTTTTTTTTTTTTAAAAAAAAATTTTTTTTT
>CM053036.1:2039163-2129923 GCA_028564925.1 Lithobates sylvaticus
AGCGCTAAACCACTTTAATTATCATTCTGTTGTTGTGTATTGTGAACACGCTCAGGTTTGGCTGCTAGTAATTAATTCATGTAAGATAATTCATCTACATTGAATCACCATTTTATTGGAGCAATTTTTTCACTTTATATTTGACTTGTATTCATAAGCGTTTATTGCACGTTTGCACTCATTTAATTTATTTACTCACTTATACGTGTGGATCAAACAGATCCACTATCCATTAGCAAAGCGCGAAGGTCACTTTCAATTTTTAGGAATCTGAACCCTCTCCCTCCTCCCTTATTTCCAGGGATTTATAGGTTTATACTTCAGAAGAGCGGTTATCTCAACATAGAAAAAGCCGGACCGGCGAGGTCTGAAAAATCAGCTAATGTGGGCCGGGTGGGATGTTCAGGGCTGTCGTAAAAAACTGTCACCCTCTCAATCCAGAGAACCAGCAGATATCGGTCATAATGCACATAAAGCTTAAATAGTCGGGATAGTTCTGAAATGCCAGCATGTTTCATAACTTCCAAAGTAATAATAGCACAGCCATAAGTTTCCTCAGATAATTTGTAACATTTCAAGGCCAGACACCCCTATGTCAGGTCATATGGGAAATCACTGGTACCCCTTATTCCTCCGAGGTAAACTAGACATTGGAGACCTGGCAGGTTTATATCTGTTTTGAAGGAAATCTCATGCTGATCAATAGACATGTGCACAACAAAAAAATTTGTTTATTTTCGTTTCGTTTTTTTCGTTTCCGAAAAAAAATCGTTTTTTTTTCGTTACGTTTTTTTCGTTTCCGTCGATTCGTAAACGATTTGTACATTCGTAAGTCGTCGGTGTTCGTATTCGTAACGATTCGTACATTCCTAAGTCGTCGTTGTTCGGATTCGTAAACGATTCGTACATTCGTAAGTCGTCGGTGTTCGTATTCGTAACGATTCGTACATTCCTAAGTCGTCGTTGTTCGGATTCGGAAACGATTCGTACATTCGTAAGTCGTCGGTGTTCGTATTCGTAACGATTCGTACATTCGTAAGTCGTCGTTGTTCGGATTCGTAAACGATTCGTACATTCGTAAGTCGTCGTTGTTCGTATTCGTAACGATTTGTACATTCGTAAGTCGTCGTTGTTCGGATTCGTAACGATTCGTACATTCGTAAGTCGTCGTTGTTCGTATTCGTAACGATTCGTACATTCGTAAGTCGTCGTTGTTCGGATTCGTAAACGATTCGTACATTCGTAAGTCGTCGTTGTTCGGATTCGTAAACGATTCGTACATTCGTAAGTCGTCGTTGTTCGTATTCGTAACGATTTGTACATTCGTAAGTCGTCGTTGTTCGGATTCGTAAACGATTCGTACATTCGTAAGTCGTCGTTGTTCGGATTCGTAACGATTCGTACATTCTTAAGTCATCGTTGTTCGGATTCGTAAACGATTCGTACATTCGTAAGTCGTCGGTGTTCGTATTCGTAACGATTCGTACATTCTTAAGTCATCGTTGTTCGGATTCGTAAACGATTCGTACATTCGTAAGTCGTCGGTGTTCGTATTCGTAACGATTCGTACATTCGTAAGTCGTCGGTGTTCGTATTCGTAACGATTCGTACATTCGTAAGTCGTCGGTGTTCGGATTCGTAAACGATTCGTACATTCGTAAGTCGTTGTTGTTCGGATTCGTAAACGATTCGTACATTCGTAAGTCGTCGTCGTTGTTCGGATTCGTAAACGATTCGTACATTCGTAAGTCGTCGGTGTTCGGATTCGTAACGATTCGTACATTCGTAAGAGTTATTTTTTTCGTTGATTCGTTTTTTTCGTTAGTTTAATTTTCGGACGCATTCGTATTTATTCGTAACATTCGTAACATTTGTAGATTCGTAATCGGAGCATAATTCATAATTTGATGTAATGTGTATGCTATTATTACATTTTAATAATTTACGAATCGAACAAAAAAAGTTACGAATCGAAAAAAAGTTACGAATGTACAAATTTTTTTGTTCAATAGAGACATGGAAAATTACGAATCGAAAAAAAAAAAAAAAAAAAAAAAAGTTACGAATTGAAAAAAAAGTTACGAATCGAAAAAAAAGTTACGAATGTACGCATTTTTTGGTTCAATAGAGACACAGAAAATTACAAATCAAAAAAAAAAAAAAATTTACGAATCGAAAAAAAAAAGTTACTAATCGAAAAAAAAAAGTTACGAATCGAAAAAAAAAGTTACGAATGTACGAATCTTTTGGTTCAATAGAGACACGGAAAATTACAAATCGAAAAAAAAAAAAAAAAAAAAAAGTTACGAATCGAAAAAAAAAAGTTACGAATCGAAAAAAAGTTACGAATGTACGAATCTTTTGGTTCAATAGAGACACGGAAAATTACAAATCGAAAAAAAAAATAAAAAAAGTTACGAATCGAAAAAAAAAATTTACGAATCGAAAAAAAAAAAAGTTACGAATGTACGAATTTTTTGGTTCAATAGAGACACGGAAAATTAGGAATCGAAAAAAAAAAATATATAAAAGTTACGAATTGAAAAAAAAGTTACGGATCGAAAAAAAAAAAAAGTTACGAATAGAAAAAAAAAGTTACGAATGTACGAATCTTTTGGTTCAATAGAGACACGGAAAATTACAAATCGAAAAAAATTTAAAAAAGTTACGAATTGAAAAAAAAGTTACGAATCGAAAAAAAAAAGTTACAAAGGTACAAATTTTTTGGTTCAATAGAGACACGGAAAATTACAAATCGAAAAAAAAATAAAAAAAAAAGTTACGAATCGAAAAAAAAAGTTACGAATGTACGATTTTTTTTGTTCAATCCATTCAAAGCACGTTTAGCAGCACCATTGTAAGGGACTCGGAAAATTACCAATTCAACAAAAAAATAAAGTTACGAATGTACAAATTTTCACGTTCGTTTTTCGGATTTTCTTCATTAGTACATTCGTTGTTTCTAATTAGTTTTCTTCGGATTTTCGTTGTTTTCGGATTCGTTCGATTCGAATGATTCGTTATTCGGATTCGTATGATTCGTTACGATTCGTTCATTCGTACGAAAACGAACGAACGAAAATAACGAAAAAAAAAAAAACGAAAAACGAAAAAAACGAAAAACGACAAAAACGAAAAACGACAAAAACGAAACGCATTGCACATGTCTAGTGATCAATAATCTGGATATTTGCAGTCTGTAAACAGTAGAGATGCAGAGATATGAATACGTATCACAAAGTGTACCTGGGACAGGGTCATGAGTGTAGACTCCTCCCAGCAACCAACCCCTAAACAAGATGACCAGACGATTGACTGAATGAACGACTTGTATAGTGTTGCAAATGCGAACCGAATCGCCTCAAGGCGCTCGATCCAACCTGCATTGACTTTCTTCTTAAAACAGAACTTCTTCTCCTAAATGCAAACCGGAAAACTGAATCTACGACACCATGGACTCCGCCCACCATCCTTGGACAGACCCTCCCCCCTAAGCTTAAAAGCCAAAAGTCTCGGAGTCACCTTCGATTCAGAAATGTCAATGGATGCACAAATAGGATCAGTAGTCAGCGGATCCTACCACCTTCTACGCCTGCTACGTAGACTCCTCCCCTTCATTCCAGAAAAGGACAAAGCCATAGTGGGAGGAACAATCATCAACTCTCGACTCGACTACGCAAACTCCCTCTACATAGGACTACCTAAATCCCAGATTGCACGACTACAAGTCGTTCAAAACACGGCAGCAAGACTAGTCACCGGAAAAAAAACATGGGAATCCATCTCCCCATCCCTGAGGACCCTCCATTGGCTAACCGTAAAGAATCGGATCACATTCAAGACCCTCTGATTGACCCACAAATGCACCCAAGGAGACGCTCCTCAGTACTTATGCGGAAAAATACAACACTACACCCCCAATCGCAACCTCCGATCAACCAACCAAAACCTCCTCCTCGTCCCCACCTCCGATCAACCAACCAAAACCTCCTCCTCGTCCCCACCTCCGATCAACCAACCAAAACCTCCTCCTCGTCCCCACCTCCGATCAACCAACCAAAACCTCCTCCTCGTCCCCACCTCCGATCAACCAACCAAAACCTCCTCCTCGTCCCCACCTCCGATCTAACAACCAAAACCTCCTCCTCGTCCCCACCTCCGATCAACCAACCAAAACCTCCTCCTCGTCCCCACCTCCGATCAACCAACCAAAACCTCCTCCTCGTCCCCACCTCCGATCAACCAACCAAAACCTCCTCCTCGTCCCCACCTCCGATCTAACAACCAAAACCTCCTCCTCGTCCCCACCTCCGATCAACCAACCAAAACCTCCTCCTCGTCCCCACCTCCGATCAACCAACCAAAACCTCCTCCTCGTCCCCACCTCCGATCAACCAACCAAAACCTCCTCCTCGTCCCCAAGTCCCGGTACAAGTCAAGGGGAGAACGAAGATTTGCAGTCCAAGGACCACGGCTATGGAACGCTCTACCTACCAACATCCGCTTGGAAAAAGACCATCGGGCCTTCAGGAAAAAACTCAAGACCACCTCTTCTAAGAAGGAATCAACGCAGGTCGGATCAAGCGCCTCGAGGCGATTCAGTTCACAGTTGCAGCGCTATACAAATCATTCATTCAAAAGAGGTGGGTCTTGAGTTTTTTTCCTGAAGGCCCGATGGTTTCCTTCCAAGAGGATGTTCGTGGGCGGATTGGTCACGGGTCGCTGTCAACACCCCCTTTGATTTGACAGAAAAGAGGAGAAGCCGAGACAATGGTCAGTTCTCCTTTTATCATCCAAGCAGGAAGATCTGCCAAGTTTGAGAACCGATTACCCAGCTCATCGATCGAACTCTGATCAACCCTCGGACATTAATTGCGCGTATTCTTCCTCCCCGATTCTACCTCATTTCTTTGTGGCTGTATATTGTCTTTATCTCTTTGAAACATCTTTTTTCTGTAAATGTTTTATTTGCACCAACTTTGACCTTTTCATATTAAACCCTTATGTTGAAAAGTGTTAAGCCTTGTCTCTAAAGCTCTTAATGCAAGCTATAAACGAACCTGCCCCTTGAAGAGCGCTACGCTAAGGGACCTTTTTTTTCCCCCCTCACTGGAATCGGATCGCATTAGTCTTCTCACCCATACGTTCCGATTCCTGTCCGAATCCACAGTTCACACTGCGATCTGTGATCTGATCTGTCATTAACTGCTTGCTGACCTCCGGCTGTCTATTGACGGCCAGGCGGCGCAGCTCTCGTGGCGGGAGGGCCCATCAGGGGGCGCGCGGCCAGCGGGACACGCCGTGTTACTGGTGACTCGGTGCGCGTGCCCGGCGGCCGCGATGTCTGCCGGGCGCCCGCGATTGCCCGGTAACACAGCAGGACCGTGGATCTGTGTATGTAAACACACAGATCCACGGTCCTGTCAGAGGAGAGGAGACCGATGGTGTGTTCTCAATACAGAGAAATATCGATCGGTCTCCTCCCCTTGTCAATCCCCTCCCCCTACAGTTAGAATCACTCCCAGGGAACATGTTAACCCCTTCAGCGCCCCCTAGTGGTTAACCCCTTCCCTGCCAGTCACATTTATACAGTAATCAATGCTGTTTCATTGCACGAATCGCTGTCTAAATTTGAATGGTCCCAAAAATGTGTCAAAAGTGTCCAATGTGTCTGCCGCAATATCGCAGTCACGATAAAAAATCGCAGATCGCCGCCATTACTAATAAAAAAATAATAATAATAATAATAAAAATGCAATAAATCTATCCCCTATTTTGTAGGCACTATAACTTTTGCGCAAACCAATCAATATACGCTTATTGCAATTTTTTTTACCAAAAATATGTAAAAAAAATACGTATCGGCCTAAACTGAGGAAAAAATTTGTATAAAAAATGAAATAAAATGGATATTTATTATAGCAAAAAGTAAAAAATATTGTTTTTTTTTTTTTCAAACTTGTTGCTCTTCTTTTGTTTATAGCGCAAAAAATAAAAACCGCAGAGTTGACCAAATACCACCAAAAGAAAGCTCTATTTGTGGGGAAAAAAAGGACGTCAATTTTGTTTGGGAGCCACGACGCACGACCGCGCAACTGTCATTCAAAGTGCGACAGCGCTGAAAAATGGCCTGGGCAGGAAGGGGGTGAAAATGCACTGTATTGAGATGGTTAACAATGTATTGACCCCCGCAGCGGTTGGCAGAGGGGGGGCGTGGACCGCCTTCGGGAGAGATGCGATGCGGGAACCGGCTCTGGAATCGCCCTACTCCCCGCATCGCAACATATATGTACCGAGGCTAAAAGTGGAAGTTCAGTCTAAAACCAAAATCTGTCAATTTAATGGCAGCCACAATCTAAGACTAACCTATCTAAGCCCTGTAAAGCAAAACTCGCTCTACATACCTTTTCTGAAGCCGCTCCGGGAGGGAGGTGTTCTGTAATCCTGTCCTAGGGTGACAACACTGCTTCTCCATAGATATAGTACAGTGAGTGAACATTGGTACTCCAGGACAGGAAGTGTGTTACTGGCAGAATCGCAAGGTGGAAGTACGGGGGGAAAAGCCTGAAAATCGGAAAACTAATGCAGCTGCCACATCGAAGGACGTATGAGCTGCAATATATTACATGTCTGTTTTTGTTTTAAGAATCACTTTGACTTATCCCGATTCCATATGATACAGATTGCACAGGTACAATAAATACAGGCTGTACAGGTACAATAAATACAGGCTGTACAGGTACAATAAATACAGGCTGTACAGGTACAATAAATACAGGCTGTACAGGTACAATAAATACAGGCTGTACAGGTACAATAAATACAGGCTGTACAGGTACAAAAAATACAGGCTGTACAGGTACAATAAATACAGGCTGTACAGGTACAATAAATACAGGCTGTACAGGTACAATAAATACAGGCTGTACAGGTACAAAAAATACAGATTGTACAGGTACAAAAAAATACAGGCTGTACAGGTACAATAAATACAGGCTGTACAGGTACAATAAATACAGGCTGTACGGGTACAATAAATACAGGCTGTACAGGTACAATAAATACAGGTTGATATACATTCTATAATCTGCTCTCCTACCTTGCTTCCAGTCCACGACCTTTAAAGAAGCTCCTTGATTGGCTACATAGATGTGACCTGCCGCGGCACAGAGAGCGTACAGACCGTGCAGAGGGAGGGACAGACTGTCACAGGAGTGCAGGAGACTCAGCCAACCCGACGAGGAAACTTTCCAAACCTTCAGAAAGCCATCTGAGGATCCGGAGTACAGCAATCCAGCGTGGAGCTGAAAAGGAACAAACATTACAAACATTGGTACCAGCTGATTGGAGAAAAAAGGGCCCAAAATACTTCCCTGGGATTTACAGACCAGTTAGCCTAACATCAATAGTATGTAAACTCTTGGAGGGGATGATAAGGGACTATATACAAGATTTTAGTAATGAGAACGGTATCATTAGCAGTAATAAGCATGGATTCATGAAGAATCGTTCTTACCAATCTATTAACTTTCTATGAGGAGGTGAGTTGCCATCTACATAAAGGAAGGCCCGTAGACGTGGTGTATCTAGATAAAGGAAGGCCCGTAGACGTGGTGTATCTAGATAAAGGAAGGCCTGTAGAGGTAGTGTATCTAGATAAAGGAAGGCCCGTAGACGTGGTGTATCTAGATAAAGGAAGGCCCGTAGACGTGGTGTATCTATATAAAGGAAGGCCCGTAGACGTGGTGTATCTAGATAAAGGAAGGCCCGTAGACGTGGTGTATCTAGATAAAGGAAGGCCCGTAGACGTGGTGTATCTAGATAAAGGAAGGCCGTAGACGTGGTGTATCTAGATAAAGGAAGGCGTGGTGTATCTGGATAAAGGAAGGCCCTTAGACGTGGTGTATCTATATAAAGGAAGGCCCGTAGACGTGGTGTAACTAGATAAAGGAAGGCCCGTAGAAGTGGTGTATCTAGATAAAGGAAGGCCCGTAGATGTGGTGTATCTAGATAAAGGAAGGCCTGTAGTTGTGGTGTAACTAGATAAAGGAAGGCCGTAGACGTGCTGTATCTAGATATAGGAAGGCCCGTAGACGTGGTGTATCTAGATAAAGGAAGGCCCGTAGACGTGGTGTATCTAGATATAGGAAGGCCCGTAGACGTGGTGCATCTAGATAAAGGAAGGCCCGTAGACGTGCTGTATCTAGATAAAGGAAGGCCCGTAGACGTGGTGCATCTAGATAAAGGAAGGCCCGTAGACGTGGTGCATCTAGATAAAGGAAGGTCTGTAGGCGTGGTGCATCTAGATAAAGGAAGGTCCGTAGGCGTGGTGTATCTGGATAAAGGAAGGCCCGTAGACGTGGTGTATCTGGATAAAGGAAGGCCCGTAGACGTGGTGTATCTAGATAAAGGAAGGCCCGTAGACGTGGTGTATCTAGATAAAGGAAGGCCCGTAGACGTGGTGTATCTAGATAAAGGAAGGCCCGTAGACGTGGTGTATCTGGATAAAGGAAGGCCCGTAGACGTGGTGTATCTGGATAAAGGAAGGCCCGTAGATGTGGTGTATCTGGATAAAGGAAGGCCCGTAGACGTGGTGTATCTAGATAAAGAAGGCCCGTAGACGTGGTGTATCTAGATAAAGGAAGGCCCGTAGACGTGGTGTATCTAGATAAAGGAAGGCCCGTAGACGTGGTGTATCTAGATAAAGGAAGGCCCGTAGACGTGGTGTATCTAGATAAAGGAAGGCTCGTAGACGTGGTGTATCTGATAAAGGAAGGCCCGTAGACGTGGTGTATCTAGGAAGGCCCGTAGACGTGGTGTATCTAGATAAAGGAAGGCCCGTAGACGTGGTGTATCTAGATAAAGGAAGGCCCGTAGACGTGGTGTATCTAGATAAAGGAAGGCCCGTAGACGTGGTGTATCTAGATAAATGAAGGCCCGTAGACGTGGTAGATCTGGATAAAGGAAGGCCGGTAGACGTGGTGTATCTAGATAAAGGACGGCCCGTAGACGTGGTGTATCTAGATAACGGAAGGCCGGTAGACGTGGTGTATCTGGATTTTGCAAAAGCATTTGACACAGCTCCCCATAAACGTTTACTGTACAAAATAAGGTGCGTTGGCATGGACCATAGGGTGAGTACTTGGATTGAAAACTGGCTACAAGGGTGAGTTCAGAGGGTGGTGATAAATGGGGAGTACTCAGAATGGTCGGGGTGGGGAGTACTCGGAATGGTCGGGGGGGGGGTGGGGAGTACTCGGAATGGTCGGGGGTGGGTAGTGGGGTCCCCCAGGGTTCTGTGTTGGGACCAATCCTATTTAATTTGTTGATAAATGACCTGGAGGATGGGGATGGGGGAAACAATCTCTGTATTTGCGGACGATACTAAGCTAAGCAGGGCAATAACTTCTCCGCAGGATGTGGAAACCTTGCAAGAAGAGCTGAACAAATGAATGGGGGGGAGGGGCAACTACATGGCAAATGAGGTTCAATGTAGAAAAATGTAAAATAATGTATTTGGGTGGCAAAAATCTGAATGCAATCTATAGACTGGGGGGATCTAGGATGGAAAAGGACCTGGGGGTCCTAGTAGATGATGGGCTCAGCAATGCCAAGCTGCTGCTAACAAAGCAAACAGAATATTTGCATTAAAAAGTGATCAACTCCAGAGATAAAAGGATAATTCTCCCGCTCTACAAGACTCTGGTCCGGCCGCACCTGGAGTATGCTGTCCAGTTCTGGGCACCAGTCCTCAGGAAGGATGTACAGGAAATGGAGCGACTACAAAGAAGGGCAACAAAGCTAATAAAGGGTCTGGAGGATATTAGTTATGAGGAAAGTTTAACAAGACACGTGGCCACTCATTAAAATTAGAAGAAAATGTTTTTTTTTATATGTTATTTATTTTTATTTTTTTTTTTGTGGTTGAACTGGATGGACTAACTATGTAACTATGTTTAACCTTAAACTACGTAGAGGGTTCTTTACTGTAAAAGCGGCCACAGGCGGTGGATTTACAATGTAATACTGACATATAATCACACACATAGGTTGGACTTGTGTCTTTTTTCAACCTCACCTACTATGTAACTATGATAGATGGAGGATGTGGCTGCGCCTCCCTTGAGGTAAGCTGCCAACACTACAATCAGACTAATTGTGCAAAGAAATAAAAATATAAAAAAGTGTAGCGCTCAAAGTGTCTCTGTACAGTAACGGTACAACAGAATGGGGTTCTGTGTACACACGTTCATGTTCAGAATTTAATTTAAAAAAATGAAATTGTGTAAAGAGTATGAATAGAGTGACCGGTCAGATCACCCATCTAAGAATGGTGCATCTATGTGAAATGATACGTGTATATCCAAACATATGAACAATAATATCAAATATTGATGTGCGACCCAATATGCTACTCAAAAACTTGTGACAGAACAATCATGACAACACGGTTAGTGTAGACATAGAGGAGTGGCCACAAAGTAACAAATGGTTATATAAATAACAGGACCATATGTATTTTATAAGATGGAGGTATATATATGGATCTATATATGGAGAGTATAGACGTTACATATAAATATCCAATACCATAGTATGTTTCAAAATAGGTTTAGACATTCATGTGAAGCTATGAAGCAATCAAGAAAGCTGTAATAAAAGATTATATTATAATCTCATTATGGAAACATGACTGTCCACAATATCTAAAAAGTTCATATGTGTCAAACAAATGCTCAAATCTCCACATGTGATCAAGTGATATTCAAATGCTGTGTCCTCTCTCATTCGGACGGCATCTTGAACTCTAATGCGGCGTACACACGGTCGGAATTTCGGATTGGAAACAGTCCGATGGGAGCTTTTCATCGGATTTTCCGACCGTGTGTGCGCCCATCGGTCTTTTTCTGTCGGAATTTCCGACGGACTTTGGATTGAGAGCCTGTTCTCAATTTTTCCGAAGGAAAACCTTTCTATCGGATTTTCCGATCGTGTGTATGCAATTCCGACACGCAAAATTCTGACGCATGCTCGGAAACAATTTGACGCATGCTCGGAAGCATTAAACTTCCCTTTTATAGTGCCGAACGTGTTTTATGCTGCTGTGTTACAGACCGTCGGAATTTGGTGTGACCGTGTGTAGGCAACACAGCTTGAGCGGAATTCCGTCGGGAAAACCGTCAGAGTTTTTTCCGACGAGAATTCCGATCGTGTGTACGCGGCATAAGATGTATGAAATAATCAGGTACGCTTACCATGTAGGGTGGACCCACTGACCAATGGTGAGGGGTCAAACAGGCATAATAGGCCACCTTGCAGTGCCTGTAGGGAGGACCAATCAGAAGTGTTGAAGACTGGGCAGAGCCGGGCTGTCGCCTTGATCAGTACTCACCAGGCTCACGAAGACTCTAATATTAGAGCTTGGCAGACACCGTCATTCAATCACAGATTGTCCGTGGTCCTCAATATATTGGCGGCATGGAATAAAACAAAGAAAAAAGAGGGCCTCCTCATAGTGTAAAAAATCCCGTAAAAGGATTGTATTTAATTCAAGGAGTAGGTAAAATTCCAACATTAATTTTCATGAGAAAATGTAATCCATAAAAATTCCATAAAAAGTGATCAAAATATAAAATGTAAAAAAACGCAATAAGGCAGTAGGACTCCAACTGATCAAGGCGATGGCCCGGCTCTGCCCAGTCTTCAACACTTCTGATTGGTCCTCCCTACAGGCACCGCAAGGTGGCCTATTATGCCTGTTTGACCCCTCACCATTGGTCAGTGGGTCCACCCTACATGGTAAGCGTACCTGATTGTTTCATACACTTTAGAGTTCAAGATGCCGTCCGAATGAGAGAGGACACAGCATTTGAATATCACTTGATCACATGTGGAGATTTGAGCATTTGTTTGACACATATGAACTTTTTAGATATTGTGGACAGTCATGTTTCCATAATGAGATTATAATATAATCTTTTATTACAGCTTTCTTGATTGCTTCATAGCTTCACATGAATGTATAAACCTATTTTGAAACATACTATGGTATTGGATATTTATATGTAATGTCTATACCAGTGATGGAGAACCTTTTTGAGCCCGAGTGCCCAAACTGAAATAAATACCTTGGTTTTGTGTTGCAAAGTGCCAACACAGCAATTCGCGAGAGAGAGAGAGGCAGAGAGGGAGGGGGGCAGAGAGACAGGGGGGGCAGAGATATGCTGAAAGAGAGAGGGAACAGAGAGAGAAAGAGGGGCTGAAAGAGATGGAGGGGGGGGGGCAGAGAGAGAGAGAGATGGGTGTGAGAGATATGCTGAGAGAGAGGGGGAACAGAGAGAGGGAGGGTGGCTGAGAGAGAGGGAGAGGGGCTGAGGGAGAGGGTCTGAGAGAGAGGGAGAGGGGCTGAGGGAGAGGGGCTGAGAGAGAGGGAGAGGGGCTGAGAGAGAGGGGCTGAGGGAGAGGGGCTGAGAGAGATGCTGATAGGGGGCAGAGAGAAAGAGGGGTGTGAGAGATATGCTGAAAGAGGGAACAGAGAGAGGGAGGGGGGTGTGTGAGAGAGATGCTGAGAGAGAGGGACAACAGAGAGAAGGAGAGGGGTGTGAGAGAAATGCTGAGAGAGGAGGAACAGAGAGAGGGAGGGGGAACAGAAAGAGAAGGGGGACAGAGAGAGAGAAGAGGGACAGAGAGATGCGAGAGAGGGGGAACAGAGAGAGGGGGACACAAAGAGGGGGGACACAAAGAGGGGGGGCTGAAAGAGGGGGATGGGGGGCTGAGAGGAGAGAGAGACCTCTAGCTCTGTCCTGGACCCTCTCGTGTGCCCACAGAAATGGCTCTGCGTGCCATAGGTTCGCCACCACTGGTCTATACTCTCCATATATAGATCCATATATATACCTCCATCTTATAAAATACATATGGTCCTGTTATTTATATAACCATTTGTTACTTCGTGGCCACTCCTCTATGTCTACACTAACCGTGTTGTCATGATTGTTTTGTCACAAGTTTTTGAGTAGCATATTGGGTCGCACATCAATATTTTTGATATTATTTTTCATATGTTTGGATATACACGTATCATTTCACATAGATGCACCATTCTTAGATGGGTGATCTGACCGGTCACTCTATTCATACTCTTTACACAATTTCATTTTTTTTAAATTAAATTCTGAACATGAACGTGTGTACACAGAACCCCATTCTGTTGTACCGTTACTGTACAAAGACACTTTGAGCGCTACACTTTTTTATATTTTTATTACTATGTAACTATGTTAGTCAGGTTGGGGAGGAAACAGCTAGATAACACTGGATGTGTCCCAGCCAGGAAAGGAGGCGGGGCTCTATAGGACTTGCTGCAGCCACTAATGAACATTGTGAGAAGCTCACAGTGTGCAGTGAAATCAGAGGAAGTCATTTCAGTCCAGAAGAGAAAGCTGTACAACTGTGCAGGACTGAAGGGAAGTCTGATGTTCAGCTTTACCTGCCTGGCTGTGATAAACCACCGCAGGGGAGCCCAACCTGCGGCCCACCAGCCGTGGCGGAACTACAAGTCCCATCATGCCTTTGGGGATTCATGCTTGTATCGGTCCGCCTTGCAATGAATCGTGGGGCTTGTAGTTCTGTATCAGCTGGAGGGCTGCTGTTGGAGCCCCCATGAGATATTAATATCTTACCTGCAAAGCTGTTACTTTATCTTCATGCTTTCTCTCTGAGCGAACGTTTTCCTGGGTTTCCAGGTCCCAGACATCGATCTTCCCACCGTCTGCATTACAACAAGAATGTGGTCAATTTTCCACCAAATCAAGAAATGAGTCAGAAAATCTCACCAGCACAATATCTAAAACATCTAACATTTGGTCCTGACATAAGATATACTGCTAGAATCATCATCCAAAGCCTGTCTTATTAAATCCCAATTAAACTTGGAGTTGAAATCAGCTACAAACATCTCAGGTGCATCAAACCAAAAGTCTTACTCTTCATTTTCCTGATAATTCAGCCACAGCCTGAGTAGAAAGGGGGGGCGTGGCAATAAAGGGGGGGGGGACAGGAAGGCAGACATCCCAAGTCTCCCGCAAGGTGCGGGAGTCTCCCACATTTCTGCTGCGGCTTCCGCACATCGCAAGCGGCTCCCAATATCCCGGGAATGATCGTTGCGGAGGGGAACAGCTGTGAACACCGATCTCCCTGTATAGATTTATAGCTGACAGCCGCTTCTCCTTCTCTCCCTCCCGCGGCTGTCAGCTAAAAATCTATACAGGGAGATCGGTGTTCACAGCTGTTCTCGGAGTGCTGCTCCCCTGCTCCTCTGATCCCCTGTACTTCTCCGCCCCCACACCCGGTCTCCTCCTCCACCCCCCCTCCGAGAACCTCTCCCCCCTCCCTCCGCTCCCTGTCCTCCTCCTCCACCCCCTCTGCTTTCTGTCCTCCTACTCCTCCACACCCCTGTGTCCCCCTCCTCCCCCCTCTGCTTCCTGTCCTCCTCCTCCTCCATGCCCCTATGTCCCCCTCCTCCCCCCTCTGCTTCCTGTCCTCCTCCTCCACCCCCTCTGCTTTCTGTCCTCCTCCTCCTCCACGCCCCTATGTCCCCCTCCTCCCCCCTCTGCTTCCTGTCCTCCTCCTCCTCCACGCCCCTATGTCCCCCTCCTCCCCCCTCTGCTTCCTGTCCTCCTCCTCCTCCACGCCCCTATGTCCCCCTCCTCCCCCCTCTGCTTCCTGTCCTCCTCCTCCTCCACCCCCTCTGCTTTCTGTCCTCCTCCTCCTCCACGCCCCTATGTCCCCCTCCTCCCCCCTCTGCTTCCTGTCCTCCTCCTCCTCCACGCCCCTATGTCCTCCTCCTCCACCCCCTCTGCTTTCTGTCCTCCTCCTCCTCCACGCCCCTATGTCCCCCTCCTCCCCCCTCTGCTTCCTGTCCTCCTCCTCCTCCATGCCCCTATGTCCCCCTCCTCCCCCCTCTGCTTCCTGTCCTCCTACTCCTCCTCCATGCCCCTGTGTCCCCCTCCTCCCCCCTCTGCTCCCTGTCCTCCTCCTCCACGCCCCTGTGTCCCCCTCCTCCCCCCTCTGCTCCCTGTCCTCCTCCTCCACGCCACTGTGTCCCCCTCCTCCCCCCTCTGCTCCCTGTCCTCCTCCACGCCCCTGTGTCCCCCTCTGCTTCCTGTCCTCCTCCTCCTCCACGCCCCTTTGTCCCCCTCCTCCCCCCTCTGCTTCCTGTCCTCCTCCTCCTCCATGCCCCTATGTCCCCCTCCTCCCCCCTCTGCTTCCTGTCCTCCTCCTCCTTCTCCTCCTCCATGCCCCTGTGTCCCCCTCCTCCCCCCTCTGCTCCCTGTCCTCCTCCTCCACGCCCCTGTGTCCCCCTCCTCCCCCCTCTGCTCCCTGTCCTCCTCCTCCTCCATGCCCCTCTGTGTCCCCCTCCTCCACTCCCTGTCCTTCTCCTCCTCCTCCTTTATCTCTGGAGTTGATCCCCTTTTTAATGCCAATATTCTGTTTGCTTTGTTAGCAGCAGCTTGGCATTGCTGAGCCCATCATCTACTAGGACCCCCAGGTCCTTCTCCATCCTAGATCCCCCCCCCCCCCAGAGGTTCTCCCCCCAGTCTATAGATTGCATCCAGATTTTTGCCACCCAAATACATTATTTTACATTTTTCTACATTGAACCTCATTTGCCATGTAGTTGCCCCTCCCCCACCCCATTCATTTGTTCAGATCTTCTTGGAAGGTTTCCACATCCTGCAGAGAAGTTATTGCCCTGCTTAGCTTAGTATCGTCCGCAAATACAGAGATTGTTTCCCCCATCCCCATCCTCCAGGTCATCTATCAACAAATTGTATAGGATTGGTCCCAGCACAGAACTCTGGGGCACCCCACTACCCACCCCAACCATTCCGAGTACTCCCCACCCCCGACCATTCCGAGTACTCCCCACCCCCGACCATTCCGAGTACTACCCACCCCGACCATTCCGAGTACCCCCACCCCCGACCATTCCGAGTACTCCCCATTTATCACCACCCTCTGAACTCGCCCTTGTAGCCAGTTTTCAATCCAACATCCCCTTCATCTACATCACCAACCTCATCTGCAGATATCGCCCAAATCATCCCCTCTGCTCCTCCCAGGACCTCCTGTTCTCTAGCTCCCTTGTTACCTCCTCCTCATACTCGTCTTCAGGACTTCTCCAGAGCCTCTCCCATCCTCTGGAACTCCCTGCCCTGGTACATCCGATCAGCTTCTGACCTGTCCATCTTCAGGACTTCTGCAGAGCCTCTCCCATCCTCTGGAACTCCCTGCCACGGTATATCTGATCAGCCGCTACCCTGTCCACCTTTAGGAGATCCCTGAAAACTTACTTATTCAGGGTAGCCTATCCCACACCCACCTACCAACTGTCCTAGAGCCAACCCCCATCAAATCATTCCCCGCATCTATTACCTTTTGTACCACCACCCCCTCCCTTTAGAATGTAAGCTCTACGAGCCGGGCCCTCCTGTCCCTTCTGTATTGAACTGTAATTGTGCAGCGCTGCGTAAACTGTTGGCGCTATATAAATCGTGTATAATAATAATGATGATGAATCCATGCTGATTACTGCTAATGATACCGTTCTCATTACTAAAATCTTGTATATAGTCCCTTATCATCCCCTCCAAGAGTTTACATACTATTGATGTTAGGCTGACTGGTCTGTAATTCCCAGGGATGGATTTTCCTTTTTAAATATTGGTGCTACATTGGCTTTTCTCCCATCAGCTGGTCCCATTCCAGTCAGTAGACTGTCAGTAAAACGTTATTTGTAAAAATATTAACGCACATCATTTTGGAATGGGATGGAGAGAGACTCACCAGATCCAGATATGATCAGTTTAGTGTCCGGGATATGAGCCAGGGCTGACACTGCGGAGAAAGTGTATATGCTGAGCAGAGGCTGACCTGGAGGGATTCAAATAGAGGAAAAATACATCATCAACAAGTCTGAATGAAACAAAAAGAAGAGATAAATGTAAATGTGCAAAGAGCAGAAGGTGCCTCACATCTCCGACACAATAGAAGACACCGAGATCCACCATACATTACAATGAACGCACACCGGGTTTGTCCAGCTAAATATTTTTAAGCCTAATCCTGTGCAACTTTAAAATCCCCGACCAAATATGAATACGAGTTCATTTTCCACACATTTTGAGCTCTTGTAAAGTTTAGATTAACTTTATTATATTGTTTTAAATGTAAATTATTATTCAAAATAAAAAAAAACAGGTGTTGCTGCAATACTCACCATCAATCCGAAGTCACTCCCCATGGTAATGTCTTTTCACCACTAGATGCCGCTAGTCTTCCATGTTAAATGACTGCCAGCATCATTCAACCTACTTCCTCTGAGCTAGAGGTCGACCGATATGGGTTTTTCTCTGGCCGATGCCGATGCCGATATTTAGAAATCGCGGCGGCCGATGGCCGATATAGGATGCCGATTTTTTTGGGCCGATATGTTAGGCCGATTTTTATATTTTT
This sequence comes from Lithobates sylvaticus, assembly GCA_028564925.1. NCBI lineage: Eukaryota > Metazoa > Chordata > Amphibia > Anura > Ranidae > Lithobates > Lithobates sylvaticus. The sequence goes on from CM053036.1 coordinate 2,056,681, forward strand.
TTTTATTTGTTCCCTTCATCTCATAAAATCTGCCACCTTTCACACTGCAGCATTTTTCAGGCGCTTTTGGGCTAAAAATAGTGCCTGTAAACTGCCTGCAAAACGTCTCCCCTGCAGTCTGTGTGGAAGCCCGAGTGCTTTTACACTGAGGCGATGCGCTGGCAGGACGTTAAAAAAAAAAAAAAGTCCTGCAAGCAGCATCTTTGGAGCGGTGTTAACTGCTCCCCCACCACTCCTGCCCATTGAAATGAATGGGCACCACTGCCGAAGCGCCTGCAATGCGATTTGGCAGCGGCGATTCAAGGGCGCATTTAACCCCTTCCTCGGCCACTAGCTGGGTTATAAGTGCCCCACTAGCAGCCGAATAGCGTCGCTAAAATGACAGTAAAGCTTTGCTAAAACTAGCAGCGTTTTACCGTCAACGCTGCCCGCTCCAGTGTGAAAGCAGCCTTAAGTAATACAGAAAATTTCCTACATTTAAACATTTATTAAACAAAACAAACCTCCAATCAGTTCACTTGTATGTATGATTTAGATAAAAAAAAAAAACTATATATTAAATACACAAAAACAGGTAATCAAAACTTTTGGACGAAAAAAAAAAAAAAAAAAATCGTCTAACTTTACTGTTTTAGTTTTCTTTTTAAAATCATTAGTGTATTTTTTTTCCAAAAAAAATGCGTTTGAAAGACCGCTGTGCAAATACCGTGTGACATAAAATATTGCAACAACCGCTATTTTATTCCCTAGGGTCTCTGCTAAAAAAATATATATAATTTTTGGGGGTTTTAAGTGATTTTTCAGCAGAAAATACAGGATTTTTACTTGTAAGCAACAAGTGTCAGAAAAGATTTAGTCTTTAAATGGTTAAACTGAGAACTTCTCCACACGAATGCCCAGAGAGATAAGTTGCTCCAAGGGAAGACTGAGGCAACTTGCATTGACTTCTATTACAGAAGTCTTTTGCAAGTCACGGCTCAAGTTATAATCGGCCTTTTTTATCAGCAGAATCGGCCGATGCCGATCAATTAAAAAACGGCAAATATCGGCCGATATATCGGTCGACCTCTACTCTGAGCCCATAATAGCCCACCCCCCTGGGACATTATCATCCAGCAGCCCCTGGGCTCCAGAGGGGGAGGAGGAAGGGCCTTTGCCATCCAGCCAGAAGGTATATATTAGAGCTGCACAATTAATCGTTAAAAAAATCGTGATCTCGATTCTACTCCCCTGAGGATCTCCATTGCAGTTTGGAATTCTTTCATATAACAAGTGGAGGAGAGACTTATCTGGTCACTCAGCTGTCAAAAGAAAACATCCCGGCAGTCTGCCAAGTTTTTAAAATGAAAAATTGTAACGAACTCTTCCTTCTTAGATCAAAGGGATAAACTTCTGTTCTGTTTTCAACAAGGTGTAAATGCAGGAAGATTAACCACTTAAAGTCTAAATCTTTTTCTGACACGTCTTTCTTAACCACATGCCGACCGCGCTATAGTCGAAAGACATCTACAGCGCGGTCGGGTTTCCCTGAGTGGACGTCCTACGGACGTCCTCCCAGAAACTTGCTCCCACGCGCCCCCTGGGGCGCGCACTCGGGAACATCCGTGACCGCCGGGTCCCGAGGACCCGTCGCATCACGGTAAACAGCCGCTGATAGCGGCCGTTTACCACGTGATCGCTCCGTCAAATGACGGAGCGATCACATGTACACAAACCGGCGTCACGTCATGACGCCGGTTCCTCCCTCCCCTCTCTGTACCGATCGGTACAGAGAGAAGTGGAGAGGGGAGAGACGGGACCAGCGCTGTGGGCTGGATGTGTAGTGCCCACAGCGCTGGTCAATACACTTCCACCACTGTGCAATGCTCTGCCACCGCTGTGCAATACTCTGCCACCACTGTGCAATGCTCTGCCACCACTGTGCAATGCTCTGCAATCACTGTGCAATGCTCTGCCATCACTGTGCAATGCTCTGCCACCACTGTGCAATGCTCTGCCACCACTGTGCAATGCTCTGCAATCACTGTGCAATGCTCTGCCATCACTGTGCAATGCTCTGCCACCACTGTGCAATGCTCTGCCACCACTGTGCAATGCTCTGCCACCACTGTGCAATGCTCTGCCACCACTGTGCAATGCTCTGCAATCACTGTACAATGCTCTGCCACCACTGTGCAATGCTCTGCAATCACTGTACAATGCTCTGCCACCACTGTGCAATGCTCTGCAATCACTGTACAATGCTCTGCCACCACTGTGCAATGCTCTGCAATCACTGTACAATGCTCTGCCACCACTGTGCAATGCTCTGCAATCACTGTGCAATGCTCTGCCACCGCTGTGCAATACTCTACCAATACTGTGCAACACTGTAATACTCTGCCAATACTCGCCAATACTCTGCCAATACTCGCCAATACTCGCCAATACTCGCCAATACTCTGCCAATACTCTGCCAATACTCTGCCAATACTCGCCAATACTTTACCAATACTTTGCCAATACTCTGCATATTTTTTTTTTTTTTTTTACCGAATTTTCTGTATTTTTTTTGATTTATAGCGCAAAAAATAAAAAACCCAGCAGTGATTAAATACCACCAGAAGAAAGCTCTATTTGTGTGAAAAAAAAAAGACACAAAATTCATTTGGGTACAGTGTGGCATGACTGAGTAATTGTCATTCAAAGTGTGAGAGCGCCGAAAGCTGAAAATTGGTCTGGTTAGGAAGGGGGTTTAACTGCCCCGTGGGTAAGGGGTTAAGGTAAAATCAATATTTTTTGCTAGAAAATTACTTAGAACCCCCAAACATTATATATATTTTAGCAGAGACCCCGGGGAACCCCCAAACATTATATATATTTTAGCAGAGACCCCGGGGAACCCCCAAACATTATATATATTTTAGCGGAGACCCCGGGGAACCCCCAAACATTATATATATTTTAGCGGAGACCCCGGGGAATAAAATGGCAATTGCTGCAATATTTTATGTCGCACTCCATTTGCCCAGCGCTCTTTCAAATGCAGTTTTTTGGGAAAAAATACACTTCAATGAATAAAAAAAAAAACAGTAAAGTCCATTTTTGGTGTTTTAATGTGAAAGATGATGTTATGCTTTGGGGGTGTTTTTCTTCTAAGGGGACAGCACAACTTCACCACATCAAAGGGATGATGGGCGGGGCCATGTGCCATCCAATCTTGGGTGAGAACCTCCTTCCCTCATCCAGAACACTGAAGATGGGTCATGGACGGGTCTTCCAGCATGACAATGACCCAAAACACACCGCCAAGGCAACAAAGGAGTGGCTCAAGAAGAAGCACATTGAGGTCCTGGAGTGGCCTAGCCAGTCTCCAGACCTTAATCCTATAGAAAATATGTGGAGGGAGCTGAAGGTTCGAGTCACCAAACTTCAGCCTGGAAACCTCAATGACTTGGAGAGAATCTGCAAAGAGGACAAAACCCCTCCTGAGATGTGTGCGAACCTGGAGGCCAACTCCAAGAAACGTCTGACCTCTGTGATCGCCAACAAGGGATTCTCCACCAACTACTAAGTCATGTTTTCTGAAGGGTTCACATACTTATTTCACTTATTAAAATACAAATCAAATTTATAACTTTTATGAAATGCGTTTTTCTGGATATTTTTGTTGTTATTCTCTCGCTGTTATAATAAACCCACCAATAAAATTATAGACCGATCGATTATTTGTCACAAAATCAGCAGCCGATCGAATACTCCCCCCCCCCCCCCCCCCCCTCACTGTATATAAATCTGCCTTCTGTATAATCTGCCCGGACATACCGGACACACTGATAGACGGATACACTGATACACTGATACACTGATACACTGATAGACGGATACACTGATACACGGATACACTGATATACTGATAGACGGATACACTGATAGACGGATACACTGATATACTGATACACTGATACACTGATATACTGATAGACGGATACACTGATACACTGATAGACGGATACACTGATATACTGATAGACTGATAGACGGATACACTGATACGCTGATACACTGATAGACGGATACACTGATACACTGATATACTGATATAGACTGATACACTGATATAGACTGATACACTGATATAGACTGATACACTGATAGACTGATATAGACTGATAGACTGATATAGACTGATAGACTGATATAGACTGATACACTGATAGACTGATATACTGATATAGACTGATAGACTGATATAGACTGATAGACGGATACACTGATAGACGGATACACTGATACACTGATATAGACGGACACACTGATAGACGGATACACCGATACACCGATATAGACGGACACACTGATAGACGGATACACCGATACACTGATATAGACGGATACACTGATACACTTCCTACATGCAGTCACTATGTGGGAAATGATTGTGGAAATACACTGATAATGAGGAGATGTCCCTCCCCCTCCATCTCTCACCTGAGATCAGACTCCAGACTTTTATACTGCAGTCCGCAGATCCGCTGCAGACAAAGTCTTCATGTGGAGGGAGGAGACTGGAGTCTGAAAGGCAGAAATATGACAAAAAAAACATTCATATGGAATCAAGACAAAGATATGGAGGAGATTTACTAATACTGGAGAGTGAAAAATCTGGTGCAGCTCTGCCTGGGAGCCAATCAGCTTCTGACTTCAGCGTTCAATTAAAGAGTAACTCCGCTTTTGTTGAGAAGAGAACATTCCACTCCTCGGGGGGGGGGGGGGGTGATCTCTGTACATTGCAGGGAATAAACCCCTCCCCCTCAGGGTGATCTCTGTACATTGCAGGGAATAAACCCCTCCCCCTCGGGGGGTGATCTCTGTACATTGCAGGGAATAAACCCCTCCCCCTCGGGGGTGATCTCTGTACATTGCAGGGAATAAACCCCTCCCCCTCGTGGGGTGATCTCTGTACATTGCAGGGAATAAACCCCTCCCCCTCGGGGTGATCTCTGTACATTGCAGGGAATAAACCCCTCCCCCTCGGGGGGTGATCTCTGTACATTGCAGGGAATAAACCCCTCCCCCTCGGGGTGATCTCTGTACATTGCAGGGAATAAACCCCTCCCCCTCGGGGGTGATCTCTGTACATTGCAGGGAATAAACCCCTCCCCCTCAGGGGGTGATCTGTGTACATTGCAGGGAATAAACCCCTCCCCCTCAGGGGGTGATCTGTGTACATTGCAGGGAATAAGCCCCTCCCCCTCGGGGGGTGATCTGTGTACATTGCAAGGATTATAACAAACTTTGTTGCAGATTCCTATCTTTGGGTATTCTGAAGAAATCCCTGTGTGTGTGTCTGTGCCCATGTGAAAGTGAGTCTAATGGGAGTGGTTTCTTAATTATCAATCAGCTGCTACACCTGCAGGGCTCTAATAAAGAAAGCGACAGGATCTACATCCCTTCAGATGCGATTTCCCTTTGGGAGTATCTCACCAAAATAATCAAGGAGCCAATCACACAAGCAGGAAATTAGGTTTCTGGGGGGACATTCTGTATACCATCTGTGTACACAGCGCCTCCAGGTGGCCAAATTGCATTTTACAGAAAATTACAGAGCTGCAGGTTGAAAAGGAAAGGCAACTTTTATTAAAGCGGAGTTCCACCCAAAAATGGAACTTCCACTGATCCGGTTCCTCCCCTCCCCCTCCGGTGTCACATTTGGCACCTTTCAGGGGGAGGGGGAGCAGATACCTGTCTAATCCGGGTATTTTCTCCCACTTCCGGCGAATGATTTCCGCAGTATCTGCGGCAATCTATACCATGTCTGGCCCCTCCTCAATTCCCCCCGCTGTCTTCTGGGAGACACAGAGGTCCAGTCAGAACGTGCAGCGTGACTCGCGCATGCGCAGTAGGGAAACAGGCTGTGAAGACACAAGGCTTTACTTCCTGATTCCCTTACTAAAGATGGCGGCGCCTCCACCCGGAGCCGAGGGGCGGGGTGCTGACATCGCGGGCGCCCTGGACAGGTAAGTGTCCTCATTTTAAAAGTCAGCAGCTGCATTATTTGTATTTTATTTATTTTTTGCAGGCGGAACTTCCGCTTTAACATTGAATATGACCCGTGTCCCGACCGCGTACCCGATATTATTTTATACAAAAGTAGAGTTACCCTTTAAGCTTTTACAATAAACCCAGGAAACTGATTGGCTACAATGTAAAGCTGCGCTGGATTTCACACTCTCCAGTTTTAGTCCCTATAGATAGAGAATCAGGACAAAAATATATATATATACAGTGGGGGGGGAAATAACGATCGTCTCCCCTGCAGAGGGTGTAAGTTTTGCCCACTTACATAGAAATGAAGGTCTGTAATTTTTATCATAGGTGTATTTTATATGATGGAGACAAAATATCAACCAAAAATCCAGAAAAAACACACAATACAAATGTTCTAAATGGAGTAAAATAAGTATTTGCCCCCCGACCAACCAACAATAATTCTGCCCCCCACAGACTGGCTCCAGTAGGGGCTCATGTGGTATATATATATATATATATATATATATGGGGTATATAGTATATATGGGGGGTATATAGTATATATGGTGGGTATATGGTATATATGGGGGGTATATATGGGGTATATCTATGGGGGGTATATATATGGGGTATACACAGACTGGCTCCAGTAGGGGCTCATGTGGTATATATATGGAGTATATAGTATATATGGGGGGTATATATGGGGTATATAGTATATATGGGGTGTATATATGGAGTATATAGTATATATGGGGTGTATATATGGGGTATACACAGACTGGCTCCAGTAGGGGCTCATGTGGTATATATATATATGGGGTATATAGTATATATGGGGGGTATATATGGGGTATACACAGACTGGCTCCAGTAGGGGCTCATGTGGTATATATATGGGGTATATATATATGTATATATGGGGGGTATATATAGGGGGTATATAGTATATATATGGGGTATACACAGACTGGCTCCAGTAGGGGCTCATGTGGTATATATATGGGGTATATAGTATATATGGGGGGTATATATGGGGTATATAGTATATATGGGGTGTATATATGGGGTATATAGTATATATGGGGTGTATATATGGGGTATACACAGACTGGCTCCAGTAGGGGCTCATGTGGTATATATATGGAGTATATAGTATATATTGGGGGTATATATGGGGTATATAGTATATATGGGGTGTATATATATGGAGTATATATGGGGGGTATATATGGGGGGTATATAGTATATATGGGGGGTATATATATGGGGTATATAGTATATATGGGGGTATATATGGGGTATACACAGACTGGCTCCAGGAGGGGCTCATGTGGTACACAGATCAGTCCTGTCAATGTAAGAAGGTTCTCCTAACGACAACTCGTTATGTGTATAGAAGACTCCTGTCCACAGAATCTCTTCCCTCCAATCCTCACCATCATGGGGAAGACCAAAGATCTGTCAGAGGACGTCGGGGAGAAGATTGGAGACCTGCACAAGGCTGGAATGGGCTACAAGACCATCAGCAAGAAGATCGGTGAGAAGGAGACAAGTGTTGGAGCGAATATTCACAAATGGAAGAAATACAAAATAACCATCAATCGTCCTCAGTCTGGGGCTCCATGGAAGGTTTCTCCTCATGGGGTGAGGATGGTCATGAGAAAAGTGAGGGATCCGCCCAGAACTACATGGGAGGAGCTTGTGAAGGATTTTAAGGCAGTTGGGCCCACAGTCACCAAACAAACCATTGGTAACACAATACACCACCATGGACTGAAATCCTGCAGCCCCCGCAAGGTCCCCCTCCTCAGGAAGACACATGTACAGGTCCCCCTCCTCAGGAAGACACATGTACAGGTCCCCCTCCTCAGGAAGACACATGTACAGGTCCCCCTCCTCAGGAAGACACATGTACAGGTCCCCCTCCTCAGGAAGACACATGTACAGGTCCCCCTCCTCAGGAAGACACATGTACAGGTCCCCCTCCTCAGGAAGACACATGTACAGGTCCCCCTCCTCAGGAAGACACATGTACAGGTCCCCTCCTCAGGAAGACACATGTACAGGTCCCCCTCCTCAGGAAGACACATGTACAGGTCCCCCTCCTCAGGAAGACACATGTACAGGTCCCCCTCCTCAGGAAGACACATGTACAGGTCCCCCTCCTCAGGAAGACACATGTACAGGTCCCCCTCCTCAGGAAGACACATGTACAGGTCCCCTCCTCAGGAAGACACATGTACAGGTCCCCCTCCTCAGGAAGACACATGTACAGGTCCCCCTCCTCCTCAGGAAGACACATGTACAGGTCCCCCTCCTCAGGAAGACACATGTACAGGTCCCCCCTCCTCAGGAAGACACATGTACAGGTCCCCCTCCTCAGGAAGACACATGTACAGGTCCCCCCTCCTCAGGAAGACACATGTACAGGTCCCCCTCCTCCTCAGGAAGACACATGTACAGGTCCCCCCTCCTCAGGAAGACACATGTACAGGTCCCCCTCCTCCTCAGGAAGACACATGTACAGGTCCCCCCTCCTCAGGAAGACACATGTACAGGTCCCCCCTCCTCAGGAAGACACATGTACAGGTCCCCCCTCCTCAGGAAGACACATGTACAGGTCCCCCTCCTCAGGAAGACACATGTACAGGTCCCCCTCCTCAGGAAGACACATGTACAGGTCCCCCTCCTCAGGAAGACACATGTACAGGTCCCCCTCCTCAGGAAGACACATGTACAGGTCCCCCTCCTCAGGAAGACACATGTACAGGTCCCCCTCCTCAGGAAGACACATGTACAGGTCCCCCTCCTCAGGAAGACACATGTACAGGTCCCCCTCCTCAGGAAGACACATGTACAGGTCCCCTCCTCAGGAAGACACATGTACAGGTCCCCCTCCTCAGGAAGACACATGTACAGGTCCCCCTCCTCAGGAAGACACATGTACAGGTCCCCCTCCTCAGGAAGACACATGTACAGGTCCCCCTCCTCAGGAAGACACATGTACAGGTCCCCCTCCTCAGGAAGACACATGTACAGGTCCCCCTCCTCAGGAAGACACATGTACAGGTCCCCTCCTCAGGAAGACACATGTACAGGTCCCCCTCCTCAGGAAGACACCTGTACAGGTCCCCCTCCTCAGGAAGACACATGTACAGGTCCCCCTCCTCAGGAAGACACATGTACAGGTCCCCCTCCTCAGGAAGACACATGTACAGGTCCCCCTCCTCAGGAAGACACATGTACAGGTCCCCCTCCTCAGGAAGACACATGTACAGGTCCCCCTCCTCAGGAAGACACATGTACAGGTCCCCCTCCTCAGGAAGACACATGTACAGGTCCCCCTCCTCAGGAAGACACATGTACAGGTCCCCTCCTCAGGAAGACACATGTACAGGTCCCCCTCCTCAGGAAGACACATGTACAGGTCCCCCTCCTCAGGAAGACACATGTACAGGTCCCCCTCCTCAGGAAGACACATGTACAGGTCCCCTCCTCAGGAAGACACATGTACAGGTCCCCCTCCTCAGAAGACACATGTACAGGTCCCCCTCCTCAGGAAGACACATGTACAGGTCCCCCTCCTCAGGAAGACACATGTACAGGTCCCCCCTCCTCAGGAAGACACATGTACAGGTCCCCCTCCTCAGGAAGACATGTACAGGTCCCCCTCCTCAAGAAGACACATGTACAGGTCCCCCTCCTCAGGAAGACACATGTACAGGTCCCCCTCCTCAGGAAGACACATGTACAGGTCCCCCTCCTCAGGAAGACACATGTACAGGTCCCCCTCCTCAGGAAGACACATGTACAGGTCCCCTCCTCAGGAAGACACATGTACAGGTCCATCCTCCTCAGGAAGACACATGTACAGGTCCCCCTCCTCAGGAAGACACATGTACAGGTCCCCCTCCTCAGGAAGACACATGTACAGGTCCCCTCCTCAGGAAGACACATGTACAGGTCCCCCTCCTCAGGAAGACACATGTACAGGTCCCCCTCCTCAGGAAGACACATGTACAGGTCCCCCTCCTCAGGAAGACACATGTACAGGTCCCCCTCCTCAGGAAGACACATGTACAGGTCCCCCTCCTCAGGAAGACACATGTACAGGTCCCCCTCCTCAGGAAGACACATGTACAGGTCCCCCTCCTCAGGAAGACACATGTACAGGTCCCCCTCCTCAGGAAGACACATGTACAGGTCCCCCTCCTCAGGAAGACACATGTACAGGTCCCCCCTCCTCAGGAAGACACATGTACAGGTCCCCTCCTCCTCAGGAAGACACATGTACAGGTCCCCCTCCTCCTCAGGAAGACACATGTACAGGTCCCCCTCCTCAGGAAGACACATGTACAGGTCCCCCTCCTCCTCAGGAAGACACATGTACAGGTCCCCCTCCTCAGGAAGACACATGTACAGGTCCCCCTCCTCAGGAAGACACATGTACAGGTCCCCCTCCTCAGGAAGACACATGTACAGGTCCCCCTCCTCAGGAAGACACATGTACAGGTCCCCCTCCTCAGGAAGACACATGTACAGGTCCCCCCTCCTCAGGAAGACACATGTACAGGTCCCCCTCCTCAGGAAGACACATGTACAGGTCCCCCTCCTCAGGAAGACACATGTACAGGTCCCCCTCCTCAGGAAGACACATGTACAGGTCCCCCTCCTCAGGAAGACACATGTACAGGTCCCCCTCCTCAGGAAGACACATGTACAGGTCCACCTCCTCAGGAAGACACATGTACAGGTCCCCTCCTCAGGAAGACACATGTACAGGTCCCCCCCTCAGGAAGACACATGTACTGGTCCCCCCTCCTCAGGAAGACACATGTACAGGTCCCCCTCCTCAGGAAGACACATGTACAGGTCCCCCTCCTCAGGAAGACACTTGTACAGGTCCCCCTCCTCAGGAAGACACATGTACAGGTCCCCCTCCTCAGGAAGACACATGTACAGGTCCCCCTCCTCAGGAAGACACATGTACAGGTCCCCCTCCTCAGGAAGACACATGTACAGGTCCCCTCCTCAGGAAGACACATGTACAGGTCCCCCTCCTCAGGAAGACACATGTACAGGTCCCCCTCCTCAGGAAGACACATGTACAGGTCCCCCTCCTCAGGAAGACACATGTACAGGTCCCCCTCCTCAGGAAGACACATGTACAGGTCCCCCTCCTCCGGAAGACACATGTACAGGTCCCCCTCCTCAGGAAGACACATGTACAGGTCCCCCTCCTCAGGAAGACACATGTACAGGTCCCCCTCCTCAGGAAGACACATGTACAGGTCCCCCTCCTCAGGAAGACACATGTACAGGTCCCCTCCTCAGGAAGACACATGTACAGGTCCCCCTCCTCAGGAAGACACATGTACAGGTCCCCCCTCCTCAGGAAGACACATGTACAGGTCCCCCTCCTCAGGAAGACACATGTACAGGTCCCCCTCCTCAGGAAGACACATGTACAGGTCCCCCTCCTCAGGAAGACACATGTACAGGTCCCCCTCCTCAGGAAGACACATGTACAGGTCCCCCTCCTCAGGAAGACACATGTACAGGTCCCCCTCCTCAGGAAGACACATGTACAGGTCCCCCTCCTCAGGAAGACACATGTACAGGTCCCCCTCCTCAGGAAGACACATGTACAGGTCCCCCTCCTCAGGAAGACACATGTACAGGTCCCCCTCCTCAGGAAGACACATGTACAGGTCCCCCTCCTCAGGAAGACACATGTACAGGTCCCCCCTCCTCAGGAAGACACATGTACAGGTCCCCTCCTCCTCAGGAAGACACATGTACAGGTCCCCCTCCTCAGGAAGACACATGTACAGGTCCCCCTCCTCCTCAGGAAGACACATGTACAGGTCCCCTCCTCAGGAAGACACATGTACAGGTCCTCCTCCTCAGGAAGACACATGTACAGGTCCCCCTCCTCAGGAAGACACATGTACAGGTCCCCCCTCCTCAGGAAGACACATGTACAGGTCCCCCTCCTCAGGAAGACACATGTACAGGTCCCCCTCCTCAGGAAGACACATGTACAGGTCCCTCCTCAGGAAGACACATGTACAGGTCCCCCTCCTCAGGAAGACACATGTACAGGTCCCCCTCCTCAGGAAGACACATGTACAGGTCCCCCTCCTCAGGAAGACACATGTACAGGTCCCCCTCCTCAGGAAGACACATGTACAGGTCCCCCTCCTCAGGAAGACACATGTACAGGTCCCCCTCCTCAGGAAGACACATGTACAGGTCCCCCTCCTCAGGAAGACACATGTACAGGTCCCCCTCCTCAGGAAGACACATGTACAGGTCCCCCTCCTCAGGAAGACACATGTACAGGTCCCCCTCCTCAGGAAGACACATGTACAGGTCCCCCTCCTCAGGAAGACACATGTACAGGTCCCCCTCCTCAGGAAGACACATGTACAGGTCCCCCTCCTCAGGAAGACACATGTACAGGTCCCCCTCCTCAGGAAGACACATGTACAGGTCCCCCTCCTCAGGAAGACACATGTACAGGTCCCCCTCCTCAGGAAGACACATGTACAGGTCCCCCTCCTCAGGAAGACACATGTACAGGTCCCCCTCCTCAGGAAGACACATGTACAGGTCCTCCTCCTCAGGAAGACACATGTACAGGTCCCCCTCCTCAGGAAGACACATGTACAGGTCCCCCTCCTCAGGAAGACACATGTACAGGTCCCCTCCTCAGGAAGACACATGTACAGGTCCCCCTCCTCAGGAAGACACATGTACAGGTCCCCCTCCTCAGGAAGACACATGTACAGGTCCTCCTCCTCAGGAAGACACATGTACAGGTCCCCCTCCTCAGGAAGACACATGTACAGGTCCCCCCTCCTCAGGAAGACACATGTACAGGTCCCTCCTCCTCAGGAAGACACATGTACAGGTCCCCCTCCTCAGGAAGACACATGTACAGGTCCCCCTCCTCAGGAAGACACATGTACAGGTCCTCCTCCTCAGGAAGACATAAGTACAGGTCCTTCTCCTCAGGAAGACACATGGATAGGTCCATCTGAAGTCCACCAATGAACATCTAAATGATTCAGAGAAGGATTGGGAGAAAGTTCTGTGGTCAGATGAGACCAAAATTCAGCTCTTTGGCATTAACTCGACTCGCAGTGTTTGGAGGAAGAAAAATGGTGACTGACCCTAAGAACACCATCCCTACAGTCACACGGAGGGGGAAACATGATGATTTGGGGCTGTTTCTCTGATAAAGGTTCAGGCCGACTTTGCCGCATTGAGGGGCCAATGGACGGGGCCATGTATTGTAAGATCTTGGAGGAGAACCTTCTTCCCTCATCCAGAACACTGAAGATGGGTCATGGATGGGTCTTCCAGCATGACAATGACCCAAAACACACCGCCAAGGCAACAAAGGAGTGGCTCAAGAAGAAGCACATGAAGGTCATGGAGTGGCCTAGCCAGTCTCCAGACCTTAATCCTATAGAAAATGTATGGAGGAGCTGAAACTTCGAGTTGCCAAGAAACCTTCAGGATTTAGAGAAGATCTGTAGAGAAGAGAGGAGCAAAATCCCTCCTGAGATGTGCAAACCTGATCACCACCTACAAGAAACGTCTGACCTCTGTGATCACCAACAAGGGTTTCTCCACCAACTACTAAGGGGATCAAATACTTATTTTACTCACTGAACTCCATTTATAACATTTATATTGTGTGATTTTTTCTGGATTTTTGGTTGATATTCTGTCTCTATCATATGATAAAAATTATAGACCCTTCATTTCTATGTAAGTGGGCAAAACTTACACAATCTGCAGGGGAGACGATCGTTATTTTCCCAATTGTAACAGTTCTATCACAGGAATGACACCAGACAAGACAACTTCTCCATTACACGGCTTTCACTTACTTAGCTGTACTTCCCCTGGTGAGACCAAAGCCAGGCATGTGACGGCTCCTGTGTGACCGCATAGCGTCTTCACCTCTGAGGCAGAGAGGATGTCCCATACACGTACCGATGTATCCCAGCTGTCACAAGGTAAAGGCAAAAGGGAGAGATGTAAAGGAAAGGACAGGAGGAAAAGAGGGACATGGTGAGCATGGAGTGGAATATACCATCATGGAGTGGAATATACCGTCACGGAGTGGAATATACCGTCACGGAGTGGACTATACCGTCACGGAGTGGACTATACCGTCACGGAGGGGACTATACCGTCACGGAGTGGACTATACCGTCACGGAGTGGACTATACCGGCACGGAGGGGACTATACCGTCACGGAGGGGACTATACCGTCACGGAGGGGACTATACCGTCACGGAGTGGAATATACCGTCACGGAGTGGAATATACCATCACGGAGTGGAATATACCGTCATGGAGTGGACTATACCGTCATGGAGTGGACTATACCGTCATGGAGTGGACTATACCGTCATGGAGTGGAATATACCGCCATGGAGTGGACTATACCGTCATGGAGTGGAATATACCGTCATGGAGTGGACTATACCGTCATGGAGTGGAATATACCGTCATGGAGTGGACTTTACCGTCATGGAGTGGACTTTACCGTCATGGAGTGGACTTTACCGTCATGGAGAGGACTATACCGTCATGGAGTGGAATATACCGTCATGGAGTGGACTATACCGTCATGGAGTGGAATATACCGTCATGGAGTGGAATATACCATCATGGAGTGGACTATACCGTCATGGAGTGGAATATACCGTCATGGAGTGGAATATACCGTCATGGAGTGGACTATACCGTCATGGAGTGGAATATACCGTCATGGAGTGGAATATACCGTCATGGAGTGGAATATACCGTCATGGAGTGGACTATACCGTCATGGAGTGGAATATACCGTCATGGAGTGGAATATACCGTCATGGAGTGGAATATACCGTCATGGAGTGGACTATACCGTCATGGAGTGGAATATACCGTCATGGAGTGGAATATACCATCATGGAGTGGAATATACCGTCATGGAGTGGACTATACCGTCATGGAGTGGACTATACCGTCATGGAGTGGAATATACCGTCATGGAGTGGAATATACCGTCATGGAGTGGAATATACCGTCATGGAGTGGACTATACCGTCATGGAGTGGAATATACCATCATGGAGTGGAATATACCGTCATGGAGTGGAATATACCGTCATGGAGTGGAATATACCGTCATGGAGTGGACTATACCGTCATGGAGTGGAATATACCATCATGGAGTGGAATATACCGTCATGGAGTGGAATATACCGTCATGGAGTGGAATATACCATCATGGAGTGGAATATACCATCATGGAGTGGACTATACCATCATGGAGTGGACTATACCATCATGGAGTGGAATATACCGTCATGGAGTGGAATATACCATCATGGAGTGGAATATACGGTCATGGAGTGGAATATACCGTCATGGAGTGGAATATACCGTCATGGAGTGGACTATACCATCATGGAGTGGACTATACCATCATGGAGTGGAATATACCGTCATGGAGTGGAATATACCGTCATGGAGTGGAATATACCATCATGATATTCAGTGACTATACATGCAGGATCTGTCAGTCTCCTGAAGAAGCCTTAATTTGGCGAAACATGTAGAGAGCTGGAGTCTCTGCATTTCTTCCATAATCACATGGATATTGTATGATGATGTCACTTGTAAACACTGTTTTTAACAAATGTTGAAATAAAATGCTGCTATTTTTATATAAGTTTTATCGGCGTATAACAAGCACCTTTTCACCCTGAAAATCTGGTACAAATAATGCGTGTTATACGCCGGTCTTTTAATTTTGGCTGCCTTAGGGGACAGGGAGGGGGGCGGGAGGAGCGCCGTCAGATTACATACAGTAATACATACAGCGGCCTCTGTAATAGGAAGTGCCGTCTCCTGGGCTGGCATTGGACCACTGTTCTGTCTATCATAGCCGGCCCAGGAGGCGGGACTTTGTATTAAAGAGGCCGCCGAGTAAACAGGCGATTCTCGCTGTATGCAATCTGTAGGCACTCGTCCCGCCCCTTCCCTGTCTCCTCCGAGGTAGCAGTAAGGCGAGGCTGCATTGATGGCACTTGTGAGGCTGCAGATGGGCATTGATCAAGCTGCATTGGTGGCAATGGTGAGGCTGCAGATGGGCATTGATTAAGCTGCATTGGTGGCAATGGTGAAGCTGCAGATGGGCATTGATCAAGCTGCATTGGTCAAGTTGCATTGGTGGCAATGGTGAGGCTGCAGATGGGCATTGATCAAGCTGCATTGGTGGCAATGGTGAGGCTGCACATGGGCATTGATCAAGCTAAATTGGTGAGGTTGCAGATGGGCAATGATCAAGCTGCATTGGTGGCAATGGTGAGGCTGCAGATTGGCATTGATCAAGCTCGATTGGTGGCAATTGTGAGGCTGCAGATGGGTTATGATCAATCTGCATTGGTGGCAATGGTGAGGCTGCAGATGGGTAATGATCAATCTGCATTGGTGGCAATGGTGAGGCTGCAGATGGGCATTGATCAAGCTGCATTGGTGAGGCTGCAGATGGGTTATGATCAATCTGCATTGGTGGCAATGGTGAGGCTGCAGATGGGTAATGATCAATCTGCATTGGTGGCAATGGTGAGGCTGCAGATGGGCATTGATCAAGCTGCATTGGTGAGGCTGCAGATGGGCATTGATCAAGCTGCATTGGTGGCAATGGTGAAGCTGCAGATGGGCATTGATCAAGCTGCATTGGTGACAATGGTGAGGCTGCAGATGGGCATTGATCAAGCTGCATTGGTGGCAATGGTGAGGCTGCAGATGGGCATTGATCAAGCTGCATTGGTGAGGCTGCAGATGGGCATTGATCAAGCTGCATTGGTGGCAATGGTGAGGCTGCAGATGGGCATTGATCAAGCTGCATTGGTGGCAATGGTGAGGCTGCAGATGGGCATTGATCAAGCTGCATTGGTGGCAATGGTGAGGCTGCAGATGGGCATTGATCAAGCTGCATTGGTGGCAATGGTGAGGCTGCAGATGGGCATTGATCAAGCTGCATTGGTGGCAATGGTGAGGCTGCAGATGGGTTATGATCAATCTGCATTGGTGGCAATGGTGAGGCTGCAGATGGGTTATGATCAAGCTGCATTGGTGGCAATGGTGAGGCTGCAGATGGGTTATGATCAATCTGCATTGGTGGCAATGGTGAGGCTGCAGATGGGTTATGATCAAGCTGCATTGGTGGCAATGGTGAGGCTGCAGATGGGTTATGATCAATCTGCATTGGTGGCAATGGTGAGGCTGCAGATGGGTTATGATCAAGCTGCATTGGTGGCAATGGTGAGGCTGCAGATGGGTAATGATCAATCTGCATTGGTGGCAATGGTGAGGCTGCAGATGGGCACGGATTAGGCTGCATTGACAGACACTTACCCTAATTTTGCTTCACAGTTCTTTATTTAAAATAAAAAAAAAAAATTCCTGAAACTTCCCTCTTATGCCCCGTACACACGGTCTGACCTTCCGACGAAAAATGTGCGACCGGATCGTGTTGTCGGAAAATCCGATCGTATGTGGGCTCCATTGGGCTTTTTCCGTCTGAATTTCCGACACACAAAGTTTGAGAGCTGGACCTAAAATTTTCCGACAACAAAATCCGATCGTTAAAATTCCGATCGTGTGTAGACAATTCTGGTTGACAAAGTGCCACGCATGCTCAGAATAAATTAAGAGACGAAAGCTATTGGCTGCTGGCCCGTTTTTAGTCCCGACCTATGTGTTTTCTGTCACCTCGTTTAGAACGATCGGATTTTCCGACAACTTTGTGCGACGGTGTATATGCAAGACAAGTTTGGCCCAAAATCCGTCTGAAAAAAAAATCGGACGGATTTTGTCGTCGGAATGTCTGACCCGTGTGTGTGGGGCATGTAAGTGAAGGTGCGTGTTATACACCGATAAATACGGTAATTTGGCACCTAAATACAATTTGCTTCCTATCAAAATTCTGTACATTTAGGGATGTGGTGCTGATGACTCTCTGACACCCAGCAATTTATATATATATATATATATATAGGCCTCTCACTGTATATTCGAAACAATCCCCCGCTTGTCTCACCTCCCAGAGATGATATATCGGTCATGGATGAGGACCGCCGTCACAATATCGCTGTGCCCTTCCAAGCTGTGAAGGAGGAACTGGGAGTCCTGCAGTGGGGAGCGATCTGTGGGAAAAACGTGATAGAATTTAGACATGTGCACAATAGAAAAATTCGTTTATTTTCGTTTCTTTCGTTTCGTAACGATTCGTAAATTCGTAAGTCGTTGGTGTTCGTATTCGTAACGATTCGTATTTTCGTAAGAGTTATTTTTTCGTTGATTCGTTTTTCCGTTAGTTTAATTTTCGTTTATTCAAAATTCGGACGCATTCGTATTTTCGTAGATTTAGTTACTTTCGTTAGATTGATTTATTCGTAACATTGTTTTCGTAGATTCGTAATCGGAGCATAATTCATAATGTTATGTAATGTGTATGCTATTATTACATT
This sequence comes from Lithobates sylvaticus, assembly GCA_028564925.1. Lineage (NCBI taxonomy): Eukaryota > Metazoa > Chordata > Amphibia > Anura > Ranidae > Lithobates > Lithobates sylvaticus. Next base: position 2,075,241 of record CM053036.1, read on the forward strand.
GTAAGAGACACGGAAAATTACGAATCGAAAAAAAAAAAAGTTACGAATGTACGAATTTTTTTCGTTCAATCCATTCGAGGCACGTTAAGCAGCGCCATTGTAAGAGACACGGAAAATTACGAATCGAAAAAAAAAAAAAGTTACGAATGTACGAATTTTTTCGTTCAATCCAATTGAGGCACGTTAAGCCGCGCCATTGTAAGGGACACGGAAAATTACCAATTCAACAAAAAAAAAAAAATTACGAATGTACAAATCTTTTTCGTTCATTTTGATTTTCGTTGTTCCTGTTTTCGTTTTTTCTTCTTTCGTAGTTTCGTTGTTTCTAATTTGGTTATTTCGGATTTTCGTTGTTTTCCGGATTCGTTTGATTCGAACATTCGTTAAAATTTTTAGCGAATCGTTCGTTCATTCGTACGATAACGAATGAACGAATATAACGAATTTTAACGAAAAAATAAAAAAAAATAAAAAAATGAATTGCACATGTCTAATAGAATTATGAGGATGACCCCCATTATCCCCAAAACAAGGCATTGCAGTGAATGGAGGGGTGGAGAGTATTAGAGACGGCAAAGATAGAGAGGAAAGAGCAAAAGATGAATCTGGAATTGTGATAGAAAGAAAGAAAATACAGACAAGAACCAGAGTTATACCCCAAGTACCGGATATTTCCCCGGAACTCGGCTTTAAGTAGAAAAACAGTTAAGAAAACAATACAATGTAGTAGATGTCCGACCTCTCCAATGGAACATCCCTTAAATCTTCCTATCATTAGTGAAATTGTTCCCTACAATGGATGTAGTTAAAATTTCAATCGTAAATATACCTACCATTAACTTTAACCACTTGAAGCGGAGCTCCACCCTAAAGTGGAACTTCCGCTTATCGGATTCCTCCCCCCCCCCCCCTCCGGTGCCACAATTGGCACCTTTCAGGGGGGAGGGGGGTGCAGATACCTGTATAATACAGGTATCTGCACCCACTTCCGGGACGAGATAGCCGGAGCTGCCCCGCCCCTATCCGGAGCTGCCCCGCCCCTATCCGGGGCTGCCCCGCCCCTATCCGGAGCTGCCCCGCCCCTATCCGGAGCTGCCCCGCCCCTATCCGGAGCTGCCCCGTTGTGTCTTGGGGAAACACAGTTCCCAGGACACAACGGGGACCAATAACGACGCGCAGCGCGACTCGCGCATGCGCAGTAGGGAAACGGGAAGTGAAGCCGCAACGCTTTACTTCCTGATTCCCTGACAGAGGATGGCGGCGGGGGCAGCCGAGAGACGAGCGATCGCTCGTCACATTCTGCCGACATCGCTGGAACAGGTAAGTGTCCATTTATTAAAAGTCAGCAGCTGCAGTATTTGTAGCTGCTGACTTTAAAAAAAAAAAAAAAAATTTCAGGTGGAGCTCCTCTTTAACCGCTACAATACCGGGGGGCACTTCCGCCCCCTTCCTTCCCAGACCAATTTTCAGCGCTCTCTCGCACTTTCAGTGACAATTGCGCGGTCATGCTACGCTGTACCCAAATTAAATTTTTATCATTTTGTTCGCACAAATAGAGCTTTATTTTGGTGGTATTTATTCACCACTCCGTTTTTTATTTTTTGCGATATAAGCGAAAAAATTGCGGAAATTTTGAAAAAAAAAAAAAAACAATATTTTTCTCCTTTCTTTTTTAAAAGAAAGCCATTAAAATCAAATGTTGTCATAAATTTAATCCAAAATGTATTCCGCTACATGTTTTTAGTAAAAAAAAATTCCGTTAAGTGTATAATAATTGGTTCGTGTGATCACGGACAGATGTGCGCAGATAATCATTGGCACATTATTTTACTGGGACATATGTGGGGGACATGTGTTTTTATTTGGGGACATGTGTGTTTTGGGGACATGTCTGTTTTGGGGACATGTGTGTTTTGGGGACATGTGTGTTTTTGGGGACATGTGTGTTTACACTACACTGGTGATCAGTGAGTAAAAAGCTGTAAAAAAACAGCTAATACTCACTGATCACCAGCCGGCTGCAGCGATCAGCTCTCCTCTCCTCAGCGACGACTTCCGTGTGAGGAGAGGAGAGCTGATTGCCTATCAACCGGCTGTTTGCTTACATCACATGACGGCTGTGATTGGACACGGCCGTCATGTGCTGCACAGGCGCGCGCACGATCCCTCTACTTCTGAAGGACGTTCTTGAACTTCCTATCAGAAGTAGACGGCTCCCACCCGGCCGTATATGTGCAGTGGCCGGGTGGGAAGTAGTTAGAGGGGTTGTAAAGGTTTGTTTTTTAATTTTCTAAATAGGTTCCTTTAAGCTAGTGCATTGTTGGTTCACTTACCTTTTTCTTCGATTTCCCTTCTAAATGTTTTTTTTCTTTGTCTGAATTTCTCACTTCCTGTTTCTCTCAGTAAACTTCACACCATCATCTGAGCCGTGTTTAGTCAGCCAGAACAACTTACTGAGGAGGAACAGGAAGTGAGAAATTCAGACAAAGAAAAAAAAAATTTAGAAGGGAAATCGAAGGAAAAGGTAAGTGAACCAACAATGCACTAGCTTAAAGGAACCTATTTAGAAAATTAAAAAACAAACCTTTACAACCCCTTTAACTACTTCCCACCCGGCCACTGCACATATACGGCCGGGTGGGAGCCGTCTACTTCTGAATGGACGTTCCGGAACGTCCTTCAGAAGTAGAGGGATCGCGCACGCACGTGCAGCGGCGCGATCCCGATGCGGCCGTGTCACCCGGAGACAGCGCATCTCGGATCGGCAGGAGGGCTCGATGATTGGCCTTCCTGATCACATGACGGCCGTGTCGAATCACAGCCGTCATGTGATGTAAACAAACAGCCGGTTGCTAGGCAATCGGCCCTCCTCTCCTCACACGGAAGTCGTCGGTGAGGAGAGGAAAGCGGATCGCTGCAACCGGCTGGTGATCAGTGAGTATTAGCTGTTTTTTTTACAGCTTTTTACTCACTGATCACCAGTGTAGTGTCCCCACAGTAAAACACACATGTCCCCAAAACACACATGTCCCCAAATAATAAACACACATGTCCCCAAAACACACATGTCCCCAAATAATAAACACACATGTCCCCAAAACACACATGTCCCCACAGTAAAACACACATGTCCCCAAAACACACATGTCCCCAAAACACACATGTCCCCAAAACACACATGTCCCCACAGTAAAACACACATGTCCCCAAAACACACATGTCCCCAAAACACATGTCCCCAAAACACACATGTCCCCAAATAATAAAAACACATGTCCCCCACATATGTCCCAGTAAAATCACATGTGCCAATGATTATCTGCACACATCTGTCCGTGATCACCTGCACACATCTGTACATGATCATTTGCGTACATCTGTCCGTGATCACGCGAACCAATTATTATACACTTAACGGAATTTTTTTTACAAAAAACATGTAGCAGAATACATTTTGGCTTAAATTTATGACAAAATTTGATTTTATTGGATTTCTTTTAAAAAAGAAAGGAGAAAATATTGTTTTTTTTCAAAATTTCGGCTATGTTTTCGCTTATATCGCAAAAAATAAAAAACGGAGTCGCGAAAAAATACCACCAAACTAAAGCTCTATTTGTGCGAACAAAATGATAAAAAATGTATTTGGTTACAGCATTGCATGACCGCGCAATTGTCACTGAAAGTGCGAGAGAGCGCTGAAAGCTGAAAATTGGTCTGGGCAGGAAGGGTGTTTAAGTGCCCAGTAAGCAAGTGGTTAAAGGAACCTATTTAGAAAATAAAAAACAAACCTTTACAACCCCTCTAACCACTTCCTGACCGGCACATGACGATGTACGTTGGCAGAATGGCACGGACAGGCAAAAGGGCGTACAGGTACGTCCCCTTTAAGATTCCCGCCGTGCCATTGCATGCGTGCCGGTGGCTATGCACGCCAGTCGGGACCCCCGTGAGTCTGGTCGTGGGTCCCGCGGCGATCGCCGCAGGGATACCCGCAATCGCCTCAAGGGAAGGCTGAACGGGGAGATGGGGAAGTTAACTGCATCTCCCCGTTCTGCCTAGCAACTAGTGACACTGATCTCTGCTCCCTGTGATTGGAGCAGAGATCAGTGTTCACTAAATCACAGCCACGCCCCCCCCCCACAGTTAGTAACACGCCCCTAGGAACACTTAACCCCTACACTGCCAGTGTCATTTACACAGGAATCAGTGCATTAGTATAGCACTGATCGCTGTATAAATAACAATGGTCCCAAAAATGTGTCAAAAATGTCCGATGTGTCCGCCATAATGTCGCAGTCACAATAAAAATCGCTGATCGCCGCCATTACTAGTAAAAAAAAAAATTATTAATAAAAATGCTATAAAAACTATCCCCTATTTTGTAAACGCTATAACTCCTGCGCAAACCAATCAATAATCGCTTATTGCGATTTTTTTTTACCAAAAATATGTAGAAGAATACGTATCGGCCTAAACTGAGGGAAAAAAATGTTTTTTTATATATTTTTGGGGTTATTTATTATAGCAAAAAGTAAAAAAGAATGCGTTTTTTTTTTTTTTTTCAAAATTGGCGCTTTTTTTTTGTTTATAGCACAAAACATAAAAACCGCAGAGGTGATCAAATACCACCAAAAGAAAGCTCTATTTGTGGGGAAAAAAAGGACGTCAATTTTGTTTGGGAGCCACGTCGCACGACCGCGCAATTGTCAGAAGTGCTCAGGTCTTAAGCCAGCAAAATGGTCCGGGGCTGAAAGTGGTTAAGGACCGAGCCTCTTTCTGAGATTTGGTGTTTACAAGTTAAAAGCATTTTTTTTTACTAGAAAATGACTTATAACCCCCAAACTTTAGATATATTAGGGCTGTGGAAATTAAAGATTACTTCCTCGATTAATCGTTAATTTTTTTGATCTCCACCGGCTTCCGGGTCTTCAGGGAGTTCCGTCGGAGATCTGGTGACGTCACAGACATCAACGTCACCGGACTCCTCCCCCCTTCCCCAAGTGCCTCCGTTTGCTAACGAATGGAATCGAGTGCATTAATAAAACTGAAGCCTTTATCTTCAGCCGTCCTTTATAGTAATATTTCCTAGAGCTCTGCTTTAATAGAAACAAGGAGAGGGGCGCCTCTGAGAATAGATCAAAAACACTTTATTGTAAAGAACAATCTCCACTCACATGGAAGTGAATGAAGTTGGGGGCATCACTGGGGTGAGCTGGAGGAACTACAGGTAGCAGAGAGTCCTTTTTGCTGTCAGGAAGCCGCACATCCAATCCCGGGGGGCAGCGAGTCTTCAGATCCTGGCAGATCCTAGCTGTAGCTTCAGACCTCTCGTCTTGTCACCGCAAAGATGGAGGACGGGCGTGCAGTGTGGCAGCCAAAACGAGGCTTGGATCGCAAGCGCCTGACACACAGGATGACGAGGTCACTATAGTGCGACGCGTTTCAGAGCGTTCTTGGTACGAGTGGTGCGGTAGCCGTGCTCCTTTTGTCGAGGATGATAGACAGGGTAAAAAGATACTTAATAAAAGATAATAATAGTAAAGATAAAAGGTAAGTTAAAAGAAGGAGAGGGGGAGAAGGGGGAGGAGGGGGGAGTTTATTTGGGGGGGAACAAAAAGAAAAGAAAAATGAAAGAAAAGAAAACGAGAAGTGGGGGAGGGGGGCCCTCGCACAATAAAGTGTTTTTGATATATTCTCAGGAGTCGCCCCTCTTCTTGTTTCTCTCCTCACTTTACTGGAATTTGCTTCTGGTCTCCTCCGGTGGCCCCGACAGACTCACCTGATCTCTCTTCCTTGATGTCGGCCTTTTGGACTATTATGGACCCCACATGAGTATTATTGAGGTGTCTGAGCATTGCGCCTTTATACTTGTTAAATGCTTTAATAAATACTGGATTTAAATGTTTTGTTCATGGAATGCAGCTTTAAAGTGATTGTAAAGGATGTTTTTTTTTTTTTTTAAATAACATACGTATCATACTTACCTCCACTGTGCAGCTCGTTTTGCACAGAGTGGCCCCGATCCTCCTCTTCTGGGGTCCCCCCGGCGGCTCTCACGGCTCCTCTCCCCACATCAGATAACCCCCCCTAGGAGAAGCATTCTCCCGGGGGGGGGTTACCTTGCGGGCGCACTCCCGAGTCCAGCATTCGGCGTCCATTGAGGCCGCGCGTCATTGGATTTTATTGACAGCAGCGGGAGCCAATGGCTGCGCTGCTATCAATCTATCCAATCAAGAGCCGAGAACCCCCGGGCAGAGCCGAGAACCCCGGGCAGAGCCGAGAACCCCCGGGCAGAGCCGAGAACCCCCGGGCAGAGCAGAGAACCCCCGGGCAGAGCAGAGAACCCCCAGGCAGAGCCGAGAACCCCCGGGCAGAGCAGAGAACCCCCGGGCAGAGCAGAGAACCCCCAGGCAGAGCCGAGAACCCCCAGGCAGAGCTGAGAACCCCCGGGCAGAGCTGAGAACCCCGGGCAGAGCCGAGAACCCCCAGGCAGAGCTGAGAACCCCGGGCAGAGCCGAGAACCCCCGGGCAGAGCAGAGAACCCCCAGGCAGAGCAGAGAACCCCCAGGCAGAGCCGAGAACCCCCAGGCAGAGCTGAGAACCCCGGGCAGAGCTGAGAACCCCGGGCAGAGCCGAGAACCCCCAGGCAGAGCTGAGAACCCCCAGGCAGAGCCGAGAACCCCCAGGCAGAGCCGAGAACCCCCAGGCAGAGCTGAGAACCCCTAGGCAGAGCCGAGAACCCCCGGGCAGAGCAGAGAACCCCCAGGCAGAGCCGAGAACCCCCAGGCAGAGCTGAGAACCCCGGGCAGAGCTGAGAACCCCGGGCAGAGCCGAGAACCCCCGGGCAGAGCAGAGAACCCCCCGGCAGAGCCGAGAACCCCCAGGCAGAGCCGAGAACCCCCAGGCAGAGCTGAGAACCCCGGGCAGTGCTGAGAACCCCGGGCAGAGCCGAGAACCCCCGGGCAGAGCTGAGAACCCCGGGCAGAGCCGAGAACCCCCAGGCAGAGCTGAGAACCCCCGGGCAGAGCTGAGAACCCCGGGCAGAGCCGAGAACCCCCAGGCAGAGCTGAGAACCCCGGGCAGAGCCGAGAACCCCCGGGCAGAGCAGAGAACCCCCAGGCAGAGCAGAGAACCCCCAGGCAGAGCCGAGAACCCCCAGGCAGAGCTGAGAACCCCGGGCAGAGCTGAGAACCCCGGGCAGAGCCGAGAACCCCCAGGCAGAGCTGAGAACCCCCAGGCAGAGCCGAGAACCCCCAGGCAGAGCCGAGAACCCCCAGGCAGAGCTGAGAACCCCTAGGCAGAGCCGAGAACCCCCGGGCAGAGCAGAGAACCCCCAGGCAGAGCCGAGAACCCCCAGGCAGAGCCGAGAACCCCCCGGCAGAGCTGAGAACCCCGGGCAGAGCTGAGAACCCCGGGCAGAGCCGAGAACCCCCGGGCAGAGCTGAGAACCCCGGGCAGAGCCGAGAACCCCAGGCAGAGCCGAGAACCCCGGGCAGAGCCGAGAACCCCGGGCAGAGCCGAGAACCCCCGGGCAGAGCTGAGAACCCCGGGCAGAGCCGAGAACCCCAGGCAGAGCCGAGAACCCCGGGCAGAGCCGAGAACCCCAGGCAGAGCCGAGAACCCCGGGCAGAGCCGAGAACCCCGGGCAGAGCCGAGAACCCCCGGGCAGAGCCGAGAACCCCCAGGCAGAGCCGAGAACCCCGGGCAGAGCCGAGAACCCCCAGGCAGAGCTGAGAACCCCGGGCAGAGCCGAGAACCCCGGGCAGAGCCGAGAACCCCGGGCAGAGAGACAGCGTGTGTCATGGTTATACAATAGTTTGTCAGTTTACCTCTCACCATGTGGTCATCTCTAGAGACCAGCCGCCACTCTCACCTGAACTGCTTTTATAATCCCTCCTCTAGCAGGGCTCCACCCCACCTCCTATCAGAGAGCTCTATATTAACCTGTGCACTGCAGGCCAGCCCTGCTGATCAACTTTGTGTGTTTGGCTTCCTGCTTGCCGTGTGTTCTCGTTTGTCTCTGTTACCGACCTTGGCGTGTTCTCAACTATTTCTGTCTGCTCGTGACCTTGACCTTTTGGCGTGTGCCTGACTATCCCTGTTTGCCTGTGACCCTGAACCTTTGGCGTGAACTCTGTTGTCTTTCTCTGCTTGTGGCCCTGACCTTGGCTTATTCCCTCACTATCCCTATACTCCTGTTGCCTACTGTGGGCGGGAGCTAGGGGAACCTGGAGGTCGCGACCCGGAGCCAGTTGCAGCCCAGTCCATCCTCACCACTAGAGGCTCTGGTGAACACCTGCTGGCTCTTAGACTCCGCGCCCAGGGAATCTTATGCTCTAACCCCGGTGGGATCCGTTGCTGGTGTTCCAGCGGCCCTGCCTTCCTTACCACTCTGACTCCCATCCGCAGCAGTCAGCCGTAGGGTCCACTACCTTGCGGTGCACTCCTGATCCCAACTAGGGGTGCAACGGATCGTCGCCGATCCGTGATCCGAACGGGTCACCCCGTTCGGATCAGCACACCCCGCGATCCGCGGAGCGCTCCGCGGCCTCGGCCTTAGGAAAGGCCGCGGCTTCGGCCTAGCTCCGGAGCGGCGGCGGCCATCTTGGTACACCCGGCGGCCTTAGGAAAGGCCGCGGCTTCGGCCTAGCTCCGGAGCGGTGGCCATCTTGGTACACCCGGCCACTGTTTACAATGTGATCGCTCCGTCAAATGACGGAGCGATCACTTGTAAACATACCCTGCATTACCCAGCCAATACCCTGCATTACCCAGCCAATACTCTGCGATACTCTGCATTACCCAGCCAATACCCTGCATTACCCAGCCAATACTCTGCGATACTCTGCGTTACCCAGCCAATACTCTGCGTTACCCAGCCAATACTCTGCGATACTCTGCGTTACCCAGCCAATATCCTGCATTACCCTGCATATACTCTGCATTACCCAGCATATACTCTGCATTACCCAGCCAATACTCTGCGTTACCCTGCATATACTCTGCATTACCCAGCATATACTCTGCGATACCCAGCCAATACTCTGCGATACCCAGCCAATACTCTGCGATACCCTGCCAATACTCTGCGATACCCTGCCAATACTCTGCGATACCCAGCCAATACTCTGCGATACCCTGCCAATACTCTGCGATACCCTGCCAATACTCTGCGATACCCTGCCAATACTCTGCGATACCCTGCCAATACTCTGCGATACCCTGCCAATACTCTGCGATACCCTGCCAATACTCTGCGATACCCAGCCAATACTCTGCGATACCCTGCCAATACTCTGCGATACCCTGCCAATACTCTGCGATACCCAGCCAATACTCTGCGATACCCAGCCAATACTCTGCGATACCCAGCCAATACTCTGCGATACCCAGCCAATACTCTGCGATACCCAGCCAATACTCTGCGATACTCAGACAATATTACAGTGGGGGAGATGATGTGGATATTACAGTGGGGACTATATGGTGGCGGAATTTCCACAGGTTTTTGCAAATTCAATTATTTGCTGATCCGAAAAATGATCCGATCCGTGAGTTTTTTGATCCGTTGCACCCCTAATCCCAACGGTGTGCATCTGTCACCTGGCCTTGGCGTGTCCCCGTGGGTCAAGTTCCAGGGCTCAGGTGAGTAAAACGGGGGGGAGGGGCTGGGGGGACGGTGACTGGCAGGTGTTTTTGCACCTTAATGCATAGGATGCACGAATGTTTACAACCCCTTTAAATGTGTCAGTTGCAGGTACATTATATTATTGATCAGAGGCTCCAAATCTAGGACTCCCGTCTCACCTCGGGCCTTCAGTTTTACTTTTGGCGCAGGCTGAGCCGTCGTCTTTTTGGGAGATGTCTTGGGAGGGGGGAGCTTCTTCAATGGAGGCTCCGGGAGGGAGGACGATTCCACGCTGCAACGACAAGATGGAGAAAACCGATAGACAAAGATACAAGGCAAAAAGCAGCAATGATGTGCAGAGCGTACCAACACATCCAATCATAAATCATCATTCACTCGTCTCGCTGGGAAAGGAACAGAAATCTTCCAGGTTGCTGTGGGTAAGTCGGCTCATCACTTTCTGTACTGAATAATACTTTTTTTATTATATTGAGCTTCCCACATGCGGTTCTAGCTGAGCTGCCGGCACAAATACTTTTATACTGAAATATATTCCTCAATAACCACAAACCAATTTTCTAGATATTATCTTGTAAATGTAGCAGTGACTCCATCACTGTGCTGTACACAGACAGAGAGCAGAGCTGTGGGAGGGGCTCAGCAGGCCCCACCCACTACAGGCGGAGACAAGACCAGTCACCCTGCACAAGAGGAGAGAGCGGCAGGGACTGCACAGAGACAAAGCGCAGAAGTTGTTTAAAGCGGTTGTAACCCTAAAAAAATAAAAATGTATCCTGTTCCTTTAAAGCACAATAACCAGCACAGTGTTTCTGCAGTGTCATTTGTCCCATTTCGACGCTGTGAAATACCTGGTTAATCCTGCCTGTTCCTGTGTCCCCCTAGGTGTGCTGACCACGGTAATCATGGCTGCTGATCCATCATACCGTGGTCAGTTTACGTGCCTCCGTCATCCCGCAGTCTCTCCCCCTCCCTCCCTGCCTGTCAGCTCAGTAGTCTGTGTGTGTGTGAGCCATCTCCTCCCCGCCCCTCTCCTCCCCTCCCGCTGCTATTCCTCTGTGGCTGTAAAATATCTCTTTTGGCCGCTCTTGTTGCCCCATTGGGGTGATTCCATATTGGATTGGGCGCCTGTGGGTGGAGTCCCGTGGATTCCTGTCTGGGTGAGTGGGTGTGTGACTGGCCCCTGAAGACAGTGTTTTCTAAACATATTTTGTGTCTTTTTTGTTTTTGTTTATGAATTCTTAACATTATGACCTAAATGTATGTTCTCTCTATATATTTAGTGTTGTGCGTCGTGCTGCTTTGGTATATCCCTTGAGGAAGCCCATGGTGGCGAAACATGTCGGGATAAAACTACAGTATGCCACCACCCGCACGACAAGATATTTTTCTCCATATCAGTTGTACTATTGTATACCTTATCTGACACAAAAATATCTGTGTTTTTATATGTCTTAAATAAAAAGTGATATTTTCATTGTATATGGTTCCTTACTATATCTAGCACCTAAAAAGTCCCATTGAAGAACTCCCTTCTGTCCATCTCTAGACCTACCTGCTCTGGAATTACACAGAGCAGCCCCAAACCTACTCTTCTTGGGTCCCCCGCCGGTACTTCTGGCCGTCCTCACTGTCCAGTGGCTTCCCATGGGAGCACTCATGATTGCTCGCTCCCAAGACCCGCTGCTGCATCCATTGACAAAGACAGCGTGACTCAGCCCCCCCCCCCCCCGCGCGCGCGCTCTCTCGTCACTGGCTTTGATTCACAGTAGTGGGGCTTAGTAGCGAGCACGCACAAGTGCCCCCGTGGGAATGTAACAATTGTTTAGAGCCCTAGGTGGGGGGCGGTAGTGGTAAAGCGGCGCTAGTTTTACTGGACGGGAGCGGAGCGCTTTTAACCCCCTAGAAGGGGTAAAAACCGCCCACATAGTGCCGCTTCCGAAGCGTTTTGCAGGTGCTTCGGCAGCGCTGCCCATGCATTCCAATGGGCAGGGGTGGTGGAGAAGAGGTGTATACAGCGCTCGCAAACCGCCCCAAAGATACCGCTTGTAGGACTTTTTCTAACCTCCTGCAAGCGCAGCGCTCTGGTGTGGAAGCACTCCACTTCTCACACACTTCTCACACAGGGACTGCAGATGAGGCATTTTTCAGGCGCTTCACAGGCGCTATTCTTAGCGCTAAATCGCCTGAAAAACGCCCCCAGTGTAAAAAAGGGGTCTAAGGCTTTATAACAGCTTCCGGACCGCCCACCAAACATATACTGCAGCAGGGCGGCCCATACCTGTACGTGATTTTGGGTAGGCGGTGCGCGCACGCGTGCCCCCGGATTGCAGCTCCCTCTGTGATTGGACACAGCGGAAGCCAATAAGCGGGTCTGGTGGCTGTGATGGCCGACGTGACCCGCCGGTCGTTTACAGGAGAGACGGAGCAGCGGTGTGCCTATGTAAACAAGGCAGACCGCTGATCTGTCATCAGTGAGGAAAAGAGAGATCTTCAGTTTCAGCTGAATCACCATCTCTCTTTTCCTCCACCCCCCCTACAGAAGTAACTCCCTAGGAGCACACATAACCCTTTGATCGCCCCCTAGTGTTAACCCCTTCCCAGCCAGTGTCATTAATACAGTGACGTGCGTTTTTTTTTAGCACTAACCACCGTATTGGTGTCACTGGTCCACAAAAAGTGTCACTCAGGGTCAGATTTGTCCGCCGCAATGTTGCAGTCCCGCTAAAAATTACTGATCACCGCCATTACATATCGAACCCATAGTTTATAGACGTGATAACTTTTGCGCCAACCAATCAATAAACGCTTTCTGGGATATTTTTTTACCAAAAATATATAGCAGAATACATATTAGCTAGACATGTGCACAACAAAAAAAATGTGTTTATTTTCGTTTCGTTTTTTTTCGTTTTCCGTTGATTCATAACGATTCGTACATTTGTAAGTCGTCGGTGTTCATAACGATTCGTACATTCGAGTTATTTTTTCGTTGATTCGTTTTTTCGTTAGTTTAATTTTTGTTTATTCGTTTATTCGAAATTCGGACGCATTCGTATTTATTCGTACATTCGTAACATTCGTAATCGGAGCATAATTCATAATTTTATGTAATGTGTATGCTATTATTACATTTTAATAATTTATGAATCGGAAAAAAAAAAAAGTTACGAATTGAAAAAAAAAGTTACGAATTTTACACATTTTTCCGTTCAATCCATTCGAAGCACGTTAAGCAGCGCCATTGTAAGGGACACGGAAAATTACGAAAAAAAAAAAAAAAGTTACGAATGTACAAATTTTTTCGTTCAATCTTTTCGAAGCACGTTAAGCAGCGCCATTGTAAGAGACACGGAAAATTACCAATTCAAAAAAAAAAAAAAAAAAGTTACGAATGTACGAATTTTTTCGTTCATTTTCGTTGTTTCGTTGTTTTCAGATTTTCTTCATTCGTTGTTTCTAATTAGGTTTTTTCGGATTTTCGTTGTTTTTCGGATTCGTTCGATTCGAATGATTCGTTAATCGGATTCTTTTGATTCGAACGATTCGTTCATTCGTACGAAAACGAACGAACGAAAAAAAAGAAAAAGAACGAAAAACGAAAAAAAAAAAAAAAACGAATTGCACATGTCTAATATTGGCCTAAACTCATGAAGAAATTCGATTTTTTTAATTTTTTTTATTGGGAATGTTTTATAGCAAAAAGTAAAAAACATTGTTTTTTATTGAAAATCGCTCTTTTTTTGTTTATAGCGCAAAAAATAAAAACCGCGGAGGTGATCAAATACCACCAAAAGAAATGTCTATTTGTGGGATAATAAGGACATCAAATTTATTTTGGGGGAACAACGTCCCGCGACCGCGCACTTGTCAGTTAAAGCGACGCAGTGCCGTATAGCAAAAAATGGCCTGGTCAGGAAGGGGGGAAAACCTTCCGGGGCTGAAGTGGTTAAATATACGTTCTGGGTTCTCTCACATTGATATCAGACAGCAACAAAAAAAAGAATAATGAACATCAGACCTGCCGTGTTCTGTTGCTTTGGTCTCGGCATCCTCAGGTTCTACCTTCAGATTCTGTGACAATATTTCCTCCACATGTCTGCGAAGTTCCACCTTGAGAGACACCTGGATACATACAGGAGACAGAGAATTACTAATCCCTCTATAAACAACACAAATACAACAAAACCCTTACAGAACCATATGTAGAAAATGATGGAGGAGGAAAAACCAATCCACGGCTACAGTTTAATCAAATGGCCACACGGGGTGGCGATGAGACAGCAGTGCCGGTGTCCATCATATATTCTGGGCTGGTGTCAGCGAGGAACCAGAAGTACAACAGGAGCTGAGAGGAGGCGTTCCAGAGCATCCAGCTTCCTGGTGATCCCAGAACCTTTCCAAGATTTACTCTACATTGCCACTGTGCAAATCAGCCTTTCCCTGCTCCTTCAACAGTGACATCACACCTCCAGTGACATCACACCTCCAGGGACATCACACCTCCAGGGACATCACACCTCCAGGGACATCCCACCTCCAGGGACATCCCACCTCCAGGGACATCACACCTCCAGGGACATCCCACCTCCAGGGACATCACACCTCCAGGGACATCACACCTCCAGGGACATCCCACCTCCAGTGACATCACACCTCCAGGGACATCACACCTCCAGGGACATCACACCTCCAGTGACATCACACCTCCAGGGACATCACACCTCCAGGGACATCACACCTCCAGGGACATCACACCTCCAGGGACATCACACCTCCAGGGACATCACACCTCCAGTGACATCACACCTCCAGGGACATCACACCTCCAGTGACATCACACCTCCAGGGACATCACACCTCCAGGGACATCCCACCTCCAGTGACATCACACCTTCAGCACAAAGACTGGTTTTCTCTAGTATGATCCCACCTCCAGTGACATCACACCTCCAGTGACATCACACCTCCAGGGACATCACACCTCCAGGGACATCACACCTCCAGGGACATCACACCTCCAGGGACATCCCACCATCAGGGACATCCCACCTCCAGGGACATCCCACCTCCAGTGACATCACACCTCCAGTGACATCACACCTCCAGTGACATCACACCTCCAGTGACATCCCACCTCCAGTGACATCACACCTCCAGGGACATCCCACCTCCAGTGACATCCCACCTCCAGTGACATCACACCTTCAGCACAAAGACTGGTTTTCTCTAGTATGATCCCACCTCCAGTGACATCACACCTCCAGTGACATCACACCTCCAGTGACATCCCACCTCCAGGGACATCCCACCTCCAGGGACATCACACCTCCAGGGACATCACACCTCCAGGGACATCACACCTTCAGCACAAAGACTGGTTTTCTCTAGTATGATCCCACCTCCAGTGACATCACACCTCCAGTGACATCACACCTCCAGTGACATCCCACGTCCAGGGACATCCCACGTCCAGGGACATCCCACGTCCAGGGACATCCCACCTCCAGGGACATCCCACCTCCAGTGACATCACACCTCCAGTGACATCACACCTCCAGGGACATCACACCTCCAGGGACATCACACCTCCAGTGACATCACACCTTCAGCACAAAGACTGGTTTTCTCTAGTATGATCCCACCTCCAGTGACATCACACCTCCAGTGACATCACACCTCCAGTGACATCACACCTCCAGGGACATCACACCTCCAGTGACATCACACCTCCAGGGACATCACACCTCCAGGGACATCCCACCTCCAGTGACATCACACCTTCAGCACAAAGACTGGTTTTCTCTAGTATGATCCCACCTCCAGTGACATCACACCTCCAGTGACATCACACCTCCAGGGACATCACACCTCCAGGGACATCACACCTCCAGGGACATCACACCTCCAGGGACATCCCACCATCAGGGACATCCCACCTCCAGGGACATCCCACCTCCAGTGACATCACACCTCCAGTGACATCACACCTCCAGTGACATCACACCTCCAGTGACATCCCACCTCCAGTGACATCACACCTCCAGGGACATCCCACCTCCAGGGACATCCCACCTCCAGTGACATCACACCTCCAGTGACATCACACCTCCAGTGACATCACACCTCCAGTGACATCCCACCTCCAGTGACATCACACCTCCAGGGACATCCCACCTCCAGTGACATCCCACCTCCAGTGACATCACACCTTCAGCACAAAGACTGGTTTTCTCTAGTATGATCCCACCTCCAGTGACATCACACCTCCAGTGACATCCCACCTCCAGGGACATCCCACCTCCAGGGACATCACACCTCCAGGGACATCACACCTCCAGGGACATCACACCTTCAGCACAAAGACTGGTTTTCTCTAGTATGATCCCACCTCCAGTGACATCACACCTCCAGTGACATCACACCTCCAGTGACATCCCACGTCCAGGGACATCCCACCTCCAGGGACATCACACCTCCAGGGACATCCCACCTCCAGTGACATCACACCTCCAGTGACATCACACCTCCAGTGACATCACACCTCCAGTGACATCACACCTCCAGGGACATCACACCTCCAGGGACATCACACCTCCAGTGACATCACACCTCCAGGGACATCACACCTCCAGGGACATCACACCATCAGGGACATCCCACCTCCAGGGACATCCCACCTCCAGTGACATCACACCTCCAGTGACATCACACCTCCAGGGACATCCCACCTCCAGTGACATCACACCTCCAGGGACATCACACCTCCAGGGACATCACACCTCCAGGGACATCCCACCATCAGGGACATCCCATCTCCAGGGACATCACACCTCCAGTGACATCACACCTCCAGGGACATCACACCTCCAGTGACATCACACCTCCAGGGACATCACACCTCCAGGGACATCCCACCTCCAGTGACATCCCACCTCCAGGGACATCACACCTCCAGGGACATCCCACCTCCAGGGACATCACACCTCCAGGGACATCCCACCTCCAGGGACATCACACCTCCAGGGACATCCCACCTCCAGGGACATCCCACCTCCAGGGACATCCCACCTCCAGGGACATCCCACCATCAGGGACATAACACCTCCAGGGACATCACACCTCCAGGGACATCACACCTCCAGTGACATCCCACCTCCAGGGACATCCCACCTCCAGGGACATCCCACCTCCAGGGACATCCCACCATCAGGGACATCCCACCTCCAGGGACATCACACCTCCAGGGACATCACACCTCCAGGGACATCCCACCATCAGGGACATCCCACCTCCAGGGACATCACACCTCCAGTGACATCACACCTCCAGGGACATCACACCTCCAGGGACATCCCACCTCCAGGGACATCACACCTCCAGGGACATCACACCTCCAGGGACATCACACCTCCAGCACAAAGACTGGTTTTCACTAGTATGATCCCACCTCCAGTGTACACACACATATATTGGTCTTTCTCCTGTATCCTTCCTCCAGCAAACACATGCTCATTGGTCTCTCACCTGTATCCCACCTCCAGCACACACACACACACACACACACACACATTGGTCTCTCACCTGTATCCCACCTCCAGCACACACACATATATTTGTCTCTCACCTGTATCCCACCTCCAGCACACACACACACACATTGGTCTCTCACCTGTACCCCACCTCCAGCACACACACATATATTTGTCTCTCACCTGTATCCTTCCTCCTGCACACACACATCGGTCTCTCACCTGTACCCCACTTCCAGCACACACATACATACATTGGTCTCTCACCTGTATCCCACCTCCAGCACACACACATTGGTCTCTCACCTGTATCCCA
The DNA here is from genome assembly GCA_028564925.1 of Lithobates sylvaticus. Classification (NCBI taxonomy): domain Eukaryota; kingdom Metazoa; phylum Chordata; class Amphibia; order Anura; family Ranidae; genus Lithobates; species Lithobates sylvaticus. The sequence goes on from CM053036.1 coordinate 2,092,735, forward strand.
CCTCCAGCACACACATACATTGGTCTCTCACCTGTATCCCACCTCCAGCACACATACATTGGTCTCTCACCTGTATCCCACCTCCAGCACACACACATTGGTCTCTCACCTGTATCCCACCTCCAGCACACACACATTGGTCTCTCACCTGTATCCCACCTCCAGCACACATACATTGGTCTCTCACCTGTATCCCACCTCCAGCACACACATACATCGGTCTCTCACCTGTACCCCACCTCCAGCACACACACATATATTTGTCTCTCACCTGTATCCTTCCTCCTGCACACACACATCGGTCTCTCACCTGTACCCCACTTCCAGCACACACATACATACATTGGTCTCTCACCTGTATCCCACCTCCAGCACACACACACATATATTTGTCTCTCACCTGTATCCCACCTCCAGCATACATACATTGGTCTCTCACCTGTATCCCACCTCCAGCACACACACATTGGTCTCTCACCTGTATCCCACCTCCAGCACACACACATTGGTCTCTCACCTGTATCCCACCTCCAGCATACATACATTGGTCTCTCACCTGTATCCCACCTCCAGCATACATACATTGGTCTCTCACCTGTATCCTTCCTCCAGCACACACACATTGGTCTCTCACCTGAATCCCACCTCCAGCACACACAAACATCGGTCTCTCACCTGTATCCCACCTCCAGCACACACACATACATTGGTCTCTCACCTGTATCCCACCTCCAGCACACACATACATCGGTCTCTCACCTGTACCCCACTTCCAGCACACACATACATACATTGGTCTCTCACCTGTATCCCACCTCCAGCACACACATACATCGGTCTCTCACCTGTATCCCACCTCCAGCACACACATACATCGGTCTCTCACCTGTACCCCACCTCCAGCACACACACATATATTTGTCTCTCACCTGTATCCCACCTCCAGCACACACACATACATTGGTCTCTCACCTGTATCCCACCTCCAGCACACATACATTGGTCTCTCACCTGTATCCCACCTCCAGCACACACATACATCGGTCTCTCACCTGTACCCCACCTCCAGCACACACACATATATTTGTCTCTCACCTGTATCCTTCCTCCTGCACACACACATCGGTCTCTCACCTGTATCCCACCTCCAGCACACACACATTGGTCTCTCACCTGTATCCCACCTCCAGCACACACACATTGGTCTCTCACCTGTATCCCACCTCCAGCACACATACATTGGTCTCTCACCTGTATCCCACCTCCAGCACACATACATTGGTCTCTCACCTGTATCCTTCCTCCTGCACACACACATCGGTCTCTCACCTGTATCCCACCTCCAGCACACACACATTGGTCTCTCACCTGTATCCTTCCTCCTGCACACATACATTGGTCTCTCACCTGTATCCCACCTCCAGCACACACACATTGGTCTCTCACCTGTATCCCACCTCTAGCACACACACATTGGTCTCTCACCTGTATCCCACCTCCAGCATACATACATTGGTCTCTCACCTGTATCCCACCTCCAGCACACACACATTGGTCTCTCACCTGTATCCCACCTCCAGCATACATACATTGGTCTCTCACCTGTATCCCACCTCCAGCACACATACATTGGTCTCTCACCTGTATCCCACCTCCTGCACACACACATTGGTCTCTCACCTGTATCCCACCTCCAGCACACACATACATCGGTCTCTCACCTGTATCTTGCCCCTGGAATTCTCAGTGTTTAATCACTCTGCAAATCCCTATGGTGGGAATGTGATTCCGGGGGGTGTGAGTGGAGCCCATACATTGTACTGACAGGCTGCAGTGATGACGGCTGATTGGTTACTATGGGCTCCCCTGCCTAATCTGTACAATCATTATATAAATCTGTGGCATATCTGAAAGCGGAATGTACAGAGCTACGATTGTAGATGTAATCCCGAGCACTAAATATCACCATTTTTATTTTCTATAATTTCCCGTTTTATTTATTTATTTTTTTCATCTGTTTTTGCTATAAATGCTGCTGATCTCCTGCGTCCTTTTTTCATCCAGTTTATATCCACGTGTCCCCCTTATACTGTACCTTGGCGATCTCACAGGGGGTCAGCTCCCGGGGGAGGTGTTCTAATGTCTCAATCTGTCTCAGTTTCTTCCGCAATCTCCTGAGTTCTGTGCTATCCATCATGGCCCTGCGAGAACAACACAAACATCATGAGAAAAGAAAAGGAAAGCGGGCGCAAGAACATTCGGGAAATACACCGCACATGCGTGGGTTCACATCCATGTACAGGACCAACGCAGATCACATGACTACAGACATTCACCTTGTGCCTCTAAATGATTGTGTGTACTCTCTCACATTACACTCCGATGTCCCCACTATGACTGAGCCCAGGAGCTGACACTCTAATGTCCTCACTATAGTCTATGACTGAGCCCAGGAGCTGACACTCTAATGTCCTCACTATAGTCTATGACTGAGCCCAGGAGCTGACACTCTAATGTCCTCACTATAGTCTATGACTGATCCCAGGAGCTGACACTCTAATGTCCTCACTGTAGTCTATGACTGATCCCAGGAGCTGACACTCCAATGTCCCCACTATAGTCTATGACTGATCCCAGGAGCTGACACTCTAATGTCCTCACTATAGTCTATGACTGATCCCAGGAGCTGACACTCTAATGTCCCCACTATAGTCTATGACTGATCCCAGGAGCTGACACTCTAATGTCCTCACTATAGTCTATGACTGATCCCAGGAGCTGACACTCTAATGTCCTCACTATAGTCTATGACTGAGCCCAGGAGCTGACACTCTAATGTCCCCACTATAGTCTATGGCTGATCCCAGGAGCTGACACTCTAATGTCCCCACTATAGTCTATGACTGATCCCAGGAGCTGACACTCTAATGTCCTCACTATAGTCTATGACTGATCCCAGGAGCTGACACTCTAATGTCCTCACTATAGTCTATGACTGATCCCAGGAGCTGACACTCTAATGTCCCCACTATAGTCTATGACTGATCCCAGGAGCTGACACTCTAATGTCCTCACTATAGTCTATGACTGAGCCCAGGAGCTGACACTCTAATGTCCTCACTATAGTCTATGACTGAGCCCAGGAGCTGACACTCTAATGTCCCCACTATAGTCTATGGCTGATCCCAGGAGCTGACACTCTAATGTCCTCACTATAGTCTATGACTGAGCCCAGGAGCTGACACTCTAATGTCCTCACTATAGTCTATGACTGATCCCAGGAGCTGACACTCTAATGTCCCCACTATAGTCTATGACTGATCCCAGGAGCTGACACTCTAATGTCCCCACTATAGTCACCATTATACCATGGCGATGAATGATGCCGCACCACCAGGACCCAGATTATTATAGGATGTCTTCCTGAATGTTGGGGGGCGCCCCCCACCCCGGGCAGGGTCATGCATTGCCATGGTGATAGCGGCCATCTTGCACGCCCAATGACAATGCATGACCCGGTGACACACAGAGCTGCCCCCCAACATTTAGAAAAAAAAGTGTGCTGGTCATGGTGCCCGTGTTGTCAAAAAATGTCTGCCTATCATATCGTGTCCGGGCCGTACTGCGCAATGCGGAGGACAAGGAGATTCCGAAAATCTCCGAAGATGAACGGCGGCTGCGCTGTGAGTTGAGGTGAGGCCCCGCCATCCGAGCGGACATAGGGCTGCGCAAAGTCAGAGGGCCCCTCGCCACGCTTCGGGCACGGCCTCGCTACACTCGCCATGCTACGGGCACGGTCTCGCTACACTCGCCACGCTACGGGCACGGCCTCGCTTCACTCGCCACGCTACGGGCACGGCCTCGCTACACTCGCCACGCTACGGGCACGGCCTCGCTACACTCGCCAGGCTACGGGCACGGCCTCGCTTCACTCGCCTCGCTTCACTCGCCTCGCTTCACTCGCCACGCTTCGGGCACGGCCTCGCTTCACTCGCCTCGCTACACTCGCCACGCTACGGGCACGGCCTCGCTACACTCGCCAGGCTACGGGCACGGCCTCGCTTCACTCGCCTCGCTACACTCGCCAGGCTACGGGCACGGCCTCGCTTCACTCGCCTCGCTACACTCGCCACGCTTCGGGCACGGCCTCGCTTCACTCACCTCGCTTGCCACGCTTCGGGCACGGCCTCGCTTCGCTCGCCACGCTTCGGGCACGGCCTCGCTTCGCTCGCCATGCTTCGGGCACGGCCTCGCTACGCTCGCCTCGCTTCGGGCACGGCCTCGCTACGCTCGCCACGCTTCGGGCACGGCCTCGCTTCACTCGCCTTGCTTCACTTGCCACGCTTCGGGCACGGCCTCGCTTCGCTCGCCACGCTTCGCTCGCCACGCTTTGGGCACGGCCTCGCTACACTCGCCACGCTCCGGGCACGGCCTCGCTTCACTCGCCACACTTCGGGCACGGCCTCGCTTCCCTCGCCACGGTTCGGGCACGGCCTCGCTTCACTCGCCACGCTCCGGGCACGGCCTCGCTTCACTCGCCACGCTTCGGGCACGGCCTCGCTTCCCTCGCCACGGTTCGGGCACGGCCTCGCTACACTCGCCACGCTCCGGGCACGGCCTCGCTTCACTCGCCACACTTCGGGCACGGCCTCGCTTCCCTCGCCACGGTTCGGGCACGGCCTCGCTTCACTCGCCACGCTTCAGGCACGGCCTCGCTTCACTCGCCACGCTTCGGGCACGGCCTCGCTTCACTCGCCACGGTTCGGGCACGGCCTCGCTTCACTCGCCACGCTTCAGGCACGGCCTCGCTTCACTCGCCACGGTTCGGGCACGGCCTCGCTTCACTCGCCACGCTTCAGGCACGGCCTCGCTTCACTCGCCACGCTTCAGGCACGGCCTCGCTTCACTCGCCTCGCTTCACTTGCCACGCTTCGGGCTCGGCCTCGCTTCGCTCGCCACGCTTCGGGCACGGCCTCGCTTCGCTCGTCACGCTTCGGGCACGGCCTCGCTACACTCGCCACGCTCCGGGCACGGCCTCGCTACACTCGCCACGCTCCGGGCACGGCCTCGCTTCACTCGCCACGCTTCAGGCACGGCCTCGCTGCGCTCCGCTATTTTTTATTCTAACTCCATGTCCACTTGGATGGTGCGGCTGAACCCGGACTAGGGTCGCCACCTCATCCCTTTAAAACCGAACACATATCAATTACACGGGTTCTGTGGGTAATTAAGGTGGTAATTAAACTCACTTGGTGCCTCATCTGCATTCAATTAGCCTCAGAACCCGTGTAATTCATATGTGTTCGGGTTTAAAGGGATGAGGTGGCAACTCTAGGCGCCGCTCATCTTCGGAATCTGCTGGTCATGTGTTCTGCGCAGTACACAGCGGACAGGATGCGATGGGGGGCACTATCCGCCAGGACACCGGTCTGCTAAGACCATGGCAAGTCCTGGCACTGATCCAGGAGAACTGTGTGCTGTACACCCCCTGGGTAATAAACATCTACAGAGGGTGTGACACACACAGAGGGGCCAGGCAGGGCTGACACCTCATACAGGGAGGAATGGGGGTCATAGAGGGGTGACAGGGGGGAGGGGAGTGCTCTGCAGTCTCTATTATATGGAATCATTCAACTCTCACCCCGCTCCTCCACCGACCCCGGAAGGTAAATACACTCCTCACCCGGAAGTAAACACAACTGCCGGAGGTGGGAGGAGCCCGAGAGATATTTGGTTCTCCTTGGTTGGCGGGCCGAAAAGACAGAGCCGGGTGGCTCCGCCTATTAGGGGGCGGAACGTCACATGATCTTGTTTTCAGAACAGGTCCCGCCCATCGGCTCTGGCAGTGATCATGTGACCTGGAGGACAGGAGGCGAGTGTGATCATTACTGAGGACCGCCCACAGGGAGGCTGATCCCAGGAGCTGACACTCTAATGTCCTCACTATAGTCTATGACTGATCCCAGGAGCTGACACTCTAATGTCCTCACTATAGTCTATGACTGATCCCAGGAGCTGACGTCATTTCCGGCCAAACACAACCACCGACGTCACATCCTGCCTCCGTGGAACGCACGCCTATCCAGCTGCATTCACGGAAGTCCCTCTGATAAGCCCGCCTTCGTTTAAACTCTGTGAGTAGCGCATTGCGCGCGTGTATTTCTCCTCGCCTCAGATCTTCACCATATAGTATTCTTTTCCTTTGAGGCTTCAACCTGGAAGACACACGGAGATGGTACCGGCGGTGACCCCCCCGATATCCGGGTCATCCTGAGCCACCAGCCAGCTTCACATCATATGTCCCCCGGACTCAGATTTCACAGCTTCCGCATCGGGTGAGTCCGAGAACTTCTACTTTGCTGGACTTTTTCCTTATTTCATGATACTTCACTATTTTGTTGGCACGTAGTTTATGTATTTCATCGCTTATGTGCAACCAGTGGGCATCTTTGTATCTATTATTGTGGGTTATTATTGTAGTATCACTACTACGGTACATACACCCACTGATTTCTATATTGTTACACTGTTTGTTAATATTTCCTAGCGCTGTTCTTTTTTCCGTGATCCCAGGAGCTGACACTCTAATGTCCTCACTATAGTCTATGACTGAGCCCAGGAGCTGACACTCTAATGTCCCCACTATAGTCTATGACTGAGCCCAGGAGCTGACACTCTAATGTCCTCACTATAGTCTATGACTGATCCCAGGAGCTGACACTCTAATGTCCCCACTATAGTCTATGACTGATCCCAGGAGCTGACACTCTAATGTCCTCACTATAGTCTATGGCTGATCCCAGGAGCTGACACTCTAATGTCCTCACTATAGTCTATGACTGATCCCAGGAGCTGACACTCTAATGTCCCCACTATAGTCTATGACTGATCCCAGGAGCTGACACTCTAATGTCCTCACTATAGTCTATGGCTGATCCCAGGAGCTGACACTCTAATGTCCTCACTATAGTCTATGACTGATCCCAGGAGCTGACACTCTAATGTCCTCACTATAGTCTATGACTGAGCCCAGGAGCTGACACTCTAATGTCCTCAGTGCAGTCTATGACTGAGCCCAGGAGCTGACACTCTAATGTCCTCACTATAGTCTATGACTAAGCCCAGGAGCTGACACTCTAATGTCCTCACTATAGTCTATGACTGATCCCAGGAGCTGACACTCTAATGTCCTCACTATAGTCTATGACTGATCCCAGGAGCTGACACTCTAATGTCCTCACTATAGTCTATGACTGAGCCCAGGAGCTGACACTCTAATGTCCTCAGTATAGTCTATGGCTGATCCCAGGAGATGACACTCTAATGTCCTCAGTGCAGTCTATGACTGATCCCAGGAGCTGACACTCTAATGTCCTCACTGCAGTCTATGACTGATCCCAGGAGCTGACACTCTAATGTCCTCTCTATAGTCTATGACTGATCCCAGGAGCTGACACTCTAATGTCCCCACTATAGTCTATGACTGATCCCAGGAGCTGACACTCTAATGTCCCCACTATAGTCTATGGCTGATCCCAGGAGCTGACACTCTAATGTCCTCAGTGCAGTCTATGACTGATCCCAGGAGCTGACACTCTAATGTCCTCACTATAGTCTATGACTGATCCCAGGAGCTGACACTCTAATGTCCCCTCTATAGTCTATGACTGATCCCAGGAGCTGACACTCTAATGTCCCCACTATAGTCTATGACTGATCCCAGGAGCTGACACTCTAATGTCCCCACTATAGTCTATGACTGGTCCCAGGAGCTGACACTCTAATGTCCCCACTATAGTCTATGGCTGATCCCAGGAGCTGACACTCTAATGTCCTCAGTGCAGTCTATGGCTGAGCCCAGGAGCTGACACTCTAATGTCCCCACTATAGTCTATGACTGATCCCAGGAGCTGACACTCTAATGTCCCCACTATAGTCTATGACTGATCCCAGGAGCTGACACTCTAATGTCCTCACTCTAGTCTATGACTGATCCCAGGAGCTGGCACTCTAATGTCCTCACTATAGTCTATGACTGATCCCAGGAGCTGACACTCTAATGTCCTCACTATAGTCTATGACTGATCCCAGGAGCTGACACTCTAATGTCCTCACTATAGTCTATGGCTGATCCCAGGAGCTGACACTCTAATGTCCTCACTATAGTCTATGACTGATCCCAGGAGCTGACACTCTAATGTCCTCACTATAGTCTATGACTGATCCCAGGAGCTGACACTCTAATGTCCTCACTATAGTCTATGACTGAGCCCAGGAGCTGACACTCTAATGTCCTCAGTGCAGTCTATGACTGAGCCCAGGAGCTGACACTCTAATGTCCTCAGTGCAGTCTATGACTGATCCCAGGAGCTGACACTCTAATGTCCTCACTATAGTCTATGACTGAGCCCAGGAGCTGACACTCTAATGTCCTCACTATAGTCTATGACTGAGCCCAGGAGCTGACACTCTAATGTCCCCACTATAGTCTATGGCTGATCCCAGGAGCTGACACTCTAATGTCCCCACTATAGTCTATGGCTGATCCCAGGAGCTGACACTCTAATGTCCTCAGTGCAGTCTATGACTGATCCCAGGAGCTGACACTCTAATGTCCTCACTATAGTCTATGACTGATCCCAGGAGCTGACACTCTAATGTCCCCTCTATAGTCTATGACTGATCCCAGGAGCTGACACTCTAATGTCCCCACTATAGTCTATGACTGATCCCAGGAGCTGACACTCTAATGTCCTCACTATAGTCTATGACTGATCCCAGGAGCTGACACTCTAATGTCCCCACTATAGTCTATGGCTGATCCCAGGAGCTGACACTCTAATGTCCTCAGTGCAGTCTATGGCTGAGCCCAGGAGCTGACACTCTAATGTCCCCACTATAGTCTATGACTGATCCCAGGAGCTGACACTCTAATGTCCCCACTATAGTCTATGACTGATCCCAGGAGCTGGCACTCTAATGTCCTCACTATAGTCTATGACTGATCCCAGGAGCTGACACTCTAATGTCCTCACTATAGTCTCTGACTGATCCCAGGAGCTGACACTCTAATGTCCTCACTATAGTCTATGGCTGATCCCAGGAGCTGACACTCTAATGTCCTCACTATAGTCTATGACTGAGCCCAGGAGCTGACACTCTAATGTCCTCAGTGCAGTCTATGACTGAGCCCAGGAGCTGACACTCTAATGTCCTCAGTGCAGTCTATGACTGATCCCAGGAGCTGACACTCTAATGTCCTCACTATAGTCTATGACTGAGCCCAGGAGCTGACACTCTAATGTCCCCACTATAGTCTATGGCTGATCCCAGGAGCTGACACTCTAATGTCCCCACTATAGTCTATGGCTGATCCCAGGAGCTGACACTCTAATGTCCTCACTATAGTCTATGACTGATCCCAGGAGCTGACACTCTAATGTCCCACTATAGTCTATGACTGATCCCAGGAGCTGACACTCTAATGTCCTCAGTGCAGTCTATGGCTGAGCCCAGGAGCTGACACTCTAATGTCCTCACTATAGTCTATGACTGATCCCAGGAGCTGACACTCTAATGTCCCCACTATAGTCTATGACTGATCCCAGGAGCTGACACTCTAATGTCCTCACTATAGTCTCTGACTGATCCCAGGAGCTGACACTCTAATGTCCTCACTATAGTCTATGACTGATCCCAGGAGCTGACACTCTAATGTCCTCACTATAGTCTATGACTGATCCCAGGAGCTGACACTCTAATGTCCCCACTATAGTCTATGACTGATCCCAGGAGCTGACACTCTAATGTCCTCACTATAGTCTATGGCTGATCCCAGGAGCTGACACTCTAATGTCCCACTATAGTCTATGACTGATCCCAGGAGCTGACACTCTAATGTCCTCACTATAGTCTATGGCTGATCCCAGGAGCTGACACTCTAATGTCCTCACTATAGTCTATGACTGAGCCCAGGAGCTGACACTCTAATGTCCTCACTATAGTCTATGACTGATCCCAGGAGCTGACACTCTAATGTCCTCACTATAGTCTATGACTGATCCCAGGAGCTGACACTCTAATGTCATCACTATAGTCTATGACTGAGCCCAGGAGCTGACACTGTAATGTCCTCACTATAGTCTATGACTGAGCCCAGGAGCTGACACTCTAATGTCCTCACTATAGTCTATGGCTGATCCCAGGAGCTGTCACTCTAATGTCCCCACTATAGTCTATGACTGATCCCAGGAGCTGACACTCTAATGTCCTCAGTGCAGTCTATGACTGATCCCAGGAGCTGACACTCTAATGTCCTCACTATAGTCTATGACTGATCCCAGGAGCTGACACTCTAATGTCCTCACTATAGTCTATGACTGATCCCAGGAGCTGACACTCTAATGTCCTCACTATAGTCTATGACTGATCCCAGGAGCTGACACTCTAATGTCCTCACTATAGTCTATGGCTGATCCCAGGAGCTGACACTCTAGGAGCTGACACTCTAATGTCCTCACTATAGTCTATGGCTGATCCCAGGAGCTGACACTCTAATGTCCTCAGTGCAGTCTATGACTGATCCCAGGAGCTGACACTCTAATGTCCCCACTATAGTCTATGACTGAGCCCAGGAGCTGACACTCTAATGTCCCCACTATAGTCTATGACTGATCCCAGGAGCTGACACTCTAATATCCTCACTATAGTCTATGGCTGATCCCAGGAGCTGACACTCTAATGTCCCCACTATAGTCTATGGCTGATCCCAGGAGCTGACACTCTAATGTCCTCACTATAGTCTATGACTGATCCCAGGAGCTGACACTCTAATGTCCTCACTATAGTCTATGGCTGATCCCAGGAGCTGACACTCTAATGTCCTCACTATAGTCTATGGCTGATCCCAGGAGCTGACACTCTAATGTCCTCACTATAGTCTATGGCTGATCCCAGGAGCTGACACTCTAATGTCCTCACTATAGTCTATGACTGATCCCAGGAGCTGACACTCTAATGTCCTCACTATAGTCTATGACTGATCCCAGGAGCTGACACTCTAATGTCCTCACTATAGTCTATGACTGATCCCAGGAGCTGACACTCTAATGTCCTCACTATAGTCTATGACTGATCCCAGGAGCTGACACTCTAATGTCCTCACTATAGTCTATGACTGATCCCAGGAGCTGACACTCTAATGTCCCCACTATAGTCTATGACTGATCCCAGGAGCTGACACTCTAATGTCCTCACTATAGTCTATGGCTGATCCCAGGAGCTGACACTCTAATGTCCTCACTATAGTCTATGGCTGATCCCAGGAGCTGACACTCTAATGTCCTCACTATAGTCTATGACTGATCCCAGGAGCTGACACTCTAATGTCCTCACTATAGTTTATGGCTGATCCCAGGAGCTGACACTCTAATGTCCCCACTATAGTCTATGACTGAGCCCAGGAGCTGACACTCTAATGTCCTCAGTGCAGTCTATGACTGATCCCAGGAGCTGACACTCTAATGTCCTCACTATAGTCTATGACTGATCCCAGGAGCTGACACTCTAATGTCCTCACTATAGTCTATGACTGATCCCAGGAGCTGACACTCTAATGTCCTCACTATAGTCTATGACTGATCCCAGGAGCTGACACTGTAATGTCCCCACTATAGTCTATGACTGATCCCAGGAGCTGACACTCTAGGAGCTGACACTCTAATGTCCTCACTATAGTCTATGGCTGATCCCAGGAGCTGACACTCTAATGTCCTCAGTGCAGTCTATGACTGATCCCAGGAGCTGACACTCTAATGTCCCCACTATAGTCTATGACTGAGCCCAGGAGCTGACACTCTAATGTCCCCACTATAGTCTATGACTGATCCCAGGAGCTGACACTCTAATGTCTGCACTATAGTCTATGGCTGATCCCAGGAGCTGACACTCTAATGTCCTCACTATAGTCTATGACTGATCCCAGGAGCTGACACTCTAATGTCCTCACTATAGTCTATGACTGAGCCCAGGAGCTGACACTCTAATGTCCCCACTATAGTCTATGACTGATCCCAGGAGCTGACACTCTAATGTCCTCAGTGCAGTCTATGACTGAGCCCAGGAGCTGACACTCTAATGTCCTCACTATAGTCTATGACTGATCCCAGGAGCTGACACTCTAATGTCCTCACTATAGTCTATGACTGATCCCAGGAGCTGACACTCTAATGTCCTCACTATAGTCTATGACTGATCCCAGGAGCTGACACTGTAATGTCCCCACTATAGTCTATGACTGATCCCAGGAGCTGACACTCTAGGAGCTGACACTCTAATGTCCTCACTATAGTCTATGGCTGATCCCAGGAGCTGACACTCTAATGTCCTCAGTGCAGTCTATGACTGATCCCAGGAGCTGACACTCTAATGTCCCCACTATAGTCTATGACTGAGCCCAGGAGCTGACACTCTAATGTCCCCACTATAGTCTATGACTGATCCCAGGAGCTGACACTCTAATGTCTGCACTATAGTCTATGGCTGATCCCAGGAGCTGACACTCTAATGTCCTCACTATAGTCTATGGCTGAGCCCAGGAGCTGACACTCTAATGTCCCCACTATAGTCTATGACTGAGCCCAGGAGCTGACACTCTAATGTCCCCTCTATAGTCTATGACTGATCCCAGGAGCTGACACTCTAATGTCCCCACTATAGTCTATGACTGATCCCAGGAGCTGACACTCTAATGTCCCCACTATAGTCTATGACTGAGCCCAGGAGCTGACACTCTAATGTCCCCTCTATAGTCTATGACTGATCCCAGGAGCTGACACTCTAATGTCCTCACTATAGTCTATGACTGATCCCAGGAGCTGACACTCTAATGTCCCCACTATAGTCTATGACTGATCCCAGGAGCTGACACTCTAGGAGCTGACACTCTAATGTCATCACTATAGTCTATGACTGATCCCAGGAGCTGGCACTCTAATGTCCTCACTATAGTCTATGACTGATCCCAGGAGCTGACACTCTAGGAGCTGACACTCTAATGTCATCACTATAGTCTATGACTGATCCCAGGAGCTGGCACTCTAATGTCCTCACTATAGTCTATGACTGATCCCAGGAGCTGACACTCTAGGAGCTGACACTCTAATGTCATCACTATAGTCTATGGCTGATCCCAGGAGCTGACACTCTAATATCCCCACTATAGTCTATGGCTGATCCCAGGAGCTGACACTCTAATGTCTGCACTATAGTCTATGACTGATCCCAGGAGCTGACACTCTAATGTCCTCACTATAGTCTATGACTGATCCCAGGAGCTGACACTCTAATGTCCCCACTATAGTCTATGGCTGATCCCAGGAGCTGACACTCTAATATCCCCACTATAGTCTATGGCTGATCCCAGGAGCTGACACTCTAATGTCCCCACTATAGTCTATGGCTGATCCCAGGAGCTGACACTCTAATGTCCTCACTATAGTCTATGGCTGATCCCAGGAGCTGACACTCTAATGTCCCCACTATAGTCTATGACTGATCCCAGGAGCTGACACTCTAATATCCTCACTATAGTCTATGACTGATCCCAGGAGCTGACATTCTAATGTCCTCACTATAGTCTATGACTGATCCCAGGAGCTGACACTCTAATATCCTCACTATAGTCTATGACTGATCCCAGGAGCTGACATTCTAATGTCCTCACTATAGTCTATGACTGATCCCAGGAGCTGACACTCTGATGTCCGCAGTGCAGTCTATGGCCTGTAATCTATCTGTTTGATCCTTTGGCAGGACGTGCCGAGTTGGCGTAGTGGGCGGAGTCATGCCGCGCTCCAGTGAGATTTCGGCAGACCTTCGGAGGAAGGTGGCGGAGGCCTATCAGTGTGGACTTGGTTATACGGCGATCTCCAAGGCCTTGGACCTCCATCGGACGACGGTCAGAGCCATCCTCACCAAGTGGAAGAGGTTCGGCACGGTGGTGAATCTTCCTAGGAGTGGCCGTCCTGCCAAGATCTCCCCCCAGGCCAGGAGGATCATCATCAGTGAGATGAATGAGAGGCCGTCCACCACGTCCCGGGACCTGCAGGCCTCTCTGGCCTCCGCTCAGGTCAATGTTCACGACTCGACCATTAGAAAGACTCTGTGCAAAAACGGGAGAGTGGTGAACCGCAAACCTCCCTTCCCTAAAAGGAACGCGGCGGCCTATCAGGAGTGCAGCGGAAATCCCCCGAATATCTCCACCCATCTCTGGAAGGGCCACCAAGAATCAAAGGGCCACTGTGTTCAGAACAGGTATATGATGTCCCAGAGTTCACTCACCACCAGTGCCATGACCACCAGTGTAAGGAGGCACTACCATGACCACCAGTGTAAGGAGGTCCTACCATGACCACCAGTGTAAGGAGGTCCTACCATGACCACCAGTGTAAGGAGACCCTACCATGACCACCAGTGTAAGGAGGCCCTACCATGGCCACCAGTGTAAGGAGGCCCTACCATGGCCACCAGTGTAAGGAGGCCCTACCATGGCCACCAGTGTAAGGAGGCCCTACCATGGCCACCAGTGTAAGGAGGCCCTACCATGGCCACCAGTGTAAGGAGGCCCTACCATGGCCACCAGTGTAAGGAGGTCCTACCATGACCACCAGTGTAAGGAGGTCCTACCATGGCCACCAGTGTAAGGAGGTCCTACCATGGCCACCAGTGTAAGGAGGTCCTACCATGGCCACCAGTGTAAGGAGGTCCTACCATGGCCACCAGTGTAAGGAGGTCCTACCATGACCACCAGTGTAAGGAGGTCCTACCATGGCCACCAGTGTAAGGAGGTCCTACCATGACCACCAGTGTAAGGAGGTCCTACCATGGCCACCAGTGTAAGGAGGTCCTACCATGGCCACCAGTGTAAGGAGGTCCTACCATGGCCACCAGTGTAAGGAGGTCCTACCATGGCCACCAGTGTAAGGAGGTCCTACCATGGCCACCAGTGTAAGGAGGTCCTACCATGGCCACCAGTGTAAGGAGGTCCTACCATGGCCACCAGTGTAAGGAGGTCCTACCATGACCACCAGTGTAAGGAGGTCCTACCATGACCACCAGTGTAAGGAGGTCCTACCATGACCACCAGTGTAAGGAGGTCCTACCATGACCACCAGTGTAAGGAGGTCCTACCATGGCCACCAGTGTAAGGAGGCCCTACCATGGCCACCAGTGTAAGGAGGCCCTACCATGGCCACCAGTGTAAGGAGGCCCTACCATGGCCACCAGTGTAAGGAGGCCCTACCATGGCCACCAGTGTAAGGAGGCCCTACCATGGCCACCAGTGTAAGGAGGCCCTACCATGGCCACCAGTGTAAGGAGGCCCTACCATGGCCACCAGTGTAAGGAGGCCCTACCATGGCCACCAGTGTAAGGAGGCCCTACCATGGCCACCAGTGTAAGGAGGCCCTACCATGGCCACCAGTGTAAGGAGGCCCTACCATGGCCACCAGTGTAAGGAGGCCCTACCATGGCCACCAGTGTAAGGAGGCAGTGCCATGGCCACCAGTGTAAGGAGGCAGTGCCATGGCCACCAGTGTAAGAAAGGGATGTATCTCGGGAGTGTGTCTGTGGGGGGGGGGGGTGTCTCTGGGACGTTGACACACCTGGAAATGTTTTCACATCCATATAAAATGTATATTTATTGTGAATAATATTGATATATGGGGAATAATGATGATATATGGGGAATATATTGATTGTCTTCCTGATGTTGTCTTGTTTCCTCCCTCAGTGTCTCCGGCCCCCCAGAAGGTGAAGCACTTCCTGTCCCGGATGATCAGTTCTCTGATTCTGCAGATTTGTGATCACCAGAAGCGGATGGAATCCATTGTGTACTTTTTTGGTCAACATCACCTGAGTCTGTGTGATTTATCATGGAGCCGGACAAGTATGGATGGGGGATACCAGGGGACATCGCTGAATCTCTGGGGGGGATACCAGGGGACATCGCTTGAATCTCTGGGGGGGGGGGGGGAACATCGCTGAATCTCTGGGGGGGGGGGGGGGGGGGGGGGGAACATCGCTGAAACTCTGGGGTGGGGGACCAGGGGACATCGCTGAATCTCTGGGGGGGGGGGGGGACATCGCTGAATCTCTGGGGGGGGGGGGGGATACCAGGGAACAGAGCTGAATCTCTGGGGGGGGGGGGGGGGGGGGGGGGGGGGGGGGGGGGGGGGACATCGCTGAATCTCATGATAAGTCACTTTCCTATGTGGAGGATTTGCTCAGCAGGACAGGAATTCTAAGAAGGAAATGGGCGTGGCTTATTTTTAGTGGTGTGTATCTCTTTAAATGCCTCTTAGCTTGATAAAAAACAAACATTGTATTATGTAAATGAGGAAAGAGAAAAAATAAAATCTGTAAAGAATCCTTTGATAAATGTGGCTTATTAATTCCTAATATATAAATCATAAAACCTTCTAAATATGAAACAAACAATCGATGAGCGATGAAGTGACTTCTGGAGAGAATTCATTGACATCCGCGATAAAAGTGACAAAAAGTCCGATAATACAAATGTCAATAAAGTGCTGAAAAATAAAAGATGATTTGATATTCGGGTTCACAAGTCCGGTGATTATTGATTATTATTGGTGGTTTCCCCTCCTCCACCCTTCTATTCCCATCACTATGTGGCTGAACACATTATCCGGGTCCAGAACTTCCTCCGGCGGGTTCCTCTCTCGCCAGATTCCTCACATGCAGAAACAACAACACACAGACCCCCCGAGTGTAATTCAGAAAAAAGATGTTTATTGCAATAATCAGAAACGCACTTACAGTATCTGACAAAAGTAAGTACACCCCTCAGTGACATTTGTGATGACACTTGTCTACAATGTAAAGTAGTGAGTGTACAATAACAGTGTAAATTTGCCGTCCCCTCAAAATAACTCAACACACAGCCATTAATGTCTAAACCTCTGGCAACAAAAGTCAGGACACCCCTAAGTGAAAATCTCCAAATTGGGCCCAAAGTGTCAATATTTTGTGTGGCCGCCATTATGTTCCAGCACTGCCTTAACCCTCTTGGGCATGGAGGTCACCAGAGCTTCACAGGTTGTCACTGGAGTCCTCTTCCCCTCCTCCATGATGACATCACGGAGCTGGTGGATGTTGGAGACCTTGCGCTCCTCCCCCTTCCGTTTGAGGATGTCCCACAGATGATCAATAGGGTTTAGGTCTGGAGACATGCTTGGTCAGTCCATCACCTTTACCCTCAGCTTCTTTAGCAAGGCAGTGGTGGTCTTGGAGGTGTGTTTGGGGTGGTTATCATGTTGGAATACTGCCCTGCGGCCCAGTCTCTGAAGGGAGGGGATCATGCTCTGCTTCAGTATGTCACAGTACATGTTGGCATTCATGGTTCCCTCAATGATCTGTAGCCCCCCAGTGCCGGCAGCACTCATGCAGCCCCAGACCATGACCATGACACTCCCACCACCATGCCTGACTGTAGACAAGACACACTTGTCTTTGTCCTCCTCACCTGGTTGCCCCCACACACGCCTGACACCATCTGACACCAAATACCTTTATCTTGGTCTCATCAGACCACAGGACGTGGTTCCAGTAATCCATGTCCTTAGTCTGCTTGTCTTCAGCAAACTGTTTGTGGTCTTTCTTGTGGATCATCTTTAGAAGAGGCTTCCTTCTGGGACGACAGCCATGCAGACCAATTTGATGCAGTGTGCGGCGTATGGTCTGAGCACTGACAGGCTGACCCCCCCCCACCCCTACAACCTCTGCAGCAATGCTGGCAGCACTCATACGTCTATTTCCCAAAGACAACCTCTGGATATGACGCTGAGCACGTGACCTCAACTTCTTTGGTGGACCATGGCGAGGCCTGTTCTGAGGGGAACCTGTCCTGTTATACCGCTGGATGGTCTTGGCCACCGTGCTGCAGCTCAGTTTCAGGGTCTTGGCGATCTTCTTATAGCCTCGGCCATCTTTATGTAGAGCAACAATTCTTATCTTCAGATCCTCAGAGAGTTCTTTGCCATGAGGTGCCATGTTGTACTTCCAGTGACCAGTATGAGAGAGTGAGAGTGATAACACCAAATTTAACACACCTGCTCCCCATTCACACCTGAGACCTTGTAACACTAACGAGTCACATGACACCGGGGGAGGGAAAATGGCTAATTGGGCCCAATTTGGACATTTTCACTTAGGGGTGTCCTGACTTTTGTTGCCAGCGGTTTAGACATTAATGGCTGTGTGTTGAGTTATTTTGAGGGGACGGCAAATTTACACTGTTATACAAGCTGTACACTCACTACTTTACATTGTAGATAAGTGTCATTTCTTCAGTGTTGTCACATGAAAAGATTTACACAAATATGAGGGGTGTACTTACTTTTGTGAGAAATTTATATATATATAAATAATCACACACCCTCTATAATACAATTCTGTATATATATAAAAAATAAAATAAAAAAATGTCCTACTTCCTAACTAACCCCCTGACCTCTGAAAGGTTTACCCCCCTTCATGACCAGGCCATTTTTTGTCGATGCAGCACTGCGTTAATAAAAATGCCATAAATATATCCCCTATTTTGTAGACGTATAACTTTTGCGCAAACCAATCAATATACGCTTATTGCAATTTTTTTTTGCCAAAAATATGTAGAAGAATACGTATTATTATTATTATACAGGATTTAATAGCGCCAACAGTTTGCGCAGCGCTTAACAAAATAAAGGCAGACATTACAATTACATAACAATTTTGGTAGAAGAGGAATCAGAGGGCCCTGATCATTAGAGCTTACAATCTAAAAAGAAAGGGTCAATTGATACAAAGGTAATAGCTGTGGGGATGAGCTGATGGAGGAAGTAAAACAGTGTTAGTTAGAAGCAGGATAGGCTTCTTTAAAGAGAAAGGTTTTCAGGGATCGTCTAAAGATGGATAGATTAGGGGACAGTCGGACAGATTGGGGTAGAGAGTTCCAAAGGATGGGAGAAACTCTGGAGAAATCCTGGAGGCGAGCATGGGAGGAGGTGACAAGGGAGCTGGAGAGCAGGAGGTCTTGGGAGGACCGAAGAGAGCGGCTTGGTTGGTATTTTGGTACTAGGTTAGTGATGTAGCTGGGGGCAGAGTTATGGATGGCTTTGTAAACTATTGTTAGTACTTTGAATTTTATTCGTTGGGTGAGTGGAAGCCAGTGGAGGGATTGGCAGAGAGGGGTGGAGGACACTGAATGGAGACCAGTGGAGGGATTGGTAGAGAGGGGTGGAGGACACTGAATGGAGATCAGTGGAGGGATTGGTAGAGAGGGGTGGAGGACACTGAATGGAGGTCAGTGGAGGGATTGGTAGAGAGGGGGTGGAGGACACTGAATGGAGACCAGTGGAGGGATTGGTAGAGAGGGGTGGAGGACACTGAATGGAGACCAGTGGAGGGATTGGTAGAGAGGGGTGGAGGACACTGAATGGAGACCAGTGGAGGGATTGGTAGAGAGGGGTGGAGGACACTGAATGGAGGTCAGTGGAGGGATTGGTGGAGAGGGGTGGAGGACACTGAATGGAGACCAGTGGAGGGATTGGTAGAGAGGGGTGTAGGACACTGAATGGAGGTCAGTGGAGGGATTGGTAGAGAGGGGTGGAGGACACTGAATGGAGACCAGTGGAGGGATTGGTAGAGAGGGGTGGAGGACACTGAATGGAGGTCAGTGGAGGGATTGGTAGAGAGGGGTGGAGGACACTGAATGGAGACCAGTGGAGGGATTGGTAGAGAGGGGTGGAGGACACTGAATGGAGACCAGTGGAGGGATTGGTAGAGACGGTTGGAGGACACTGAATGGAGGTCAGTGGAGGGATTGGTAGAGACGGTTGGAGGACACTGAATGGAGGTCTGTGGAGGGATTGGCAGAGAGGGGTGGAGGACACTGAATGGAGACCAGTGGAGGGATTGGTAGAGAGGGGTGGAGGACACTGAATGGAGGCCAGTGGAGGGATTGGTAGAGAGGGGTGGAGGACACTGAATGGAGACCAGTGGAGGGATTGGTAGAGAGGGGTGGAGGACACTGAATGGAGGTCAGTGGAGGGATTGGTAGAGAGGGGTGGAGGACACTGAATGGAGGTCAGTGGAGGGATTGGTAGAGAGGGGTGGAGGACACTGAATGGAGGTCAGTGGAGGGATTGGTAGAGAGGGGGGTGGAGGACACTGAATGGAGGTCAGTGGAGGGATTGGTAGAGAGGGGTGGAGGACACTGAATGGAGACCAGTGGAGGGATTGGCAGAGAGGGGGTGGAGGACACTGAATGGAGACCAGTGGAGGGATTGGTAGAGAGGGGTGGAGGACACTGAATGGAGACCAGTGGAGGGATTGGTAGAGAGGGGTGGAGGACACTGAATGGAGGTCAGTGGAGGGATTGGTAGAGAGGGGTGGAGGACACTGAATGGAGACCAGTGGAGGGATTGGTAGAGAGGGGTGGAGGACACTGAATGGAGGTCAGTGGAGGGATTGGTAGAGAGGGGTGGAGGACACTGAATGGAGGTCAGTGGAGGGATTGGTAGAGAGGGGTGGAGGACACTGAATGGAGACCAGTGGAGGGATTGGTAGAGAGGGGTGGAGGACACTGAATGGAGGTCAGTGGAGGGATTGGTAGAGAGGGGTGGAGGACACTGAATGGAGGTCAGTGGAGGGATTGGTAGAGAGGGGTGGAGGACACTGAATGGAGACCAGTGGAGGGATTGGTAGAGAGGGGTGGAGGACACTGAATGGAGGTCAGTGGAGGGATTGGTAGAGAGAGGGGTGGAGGACACTGAATGGAGACCAGTGGAGGGATTGGTAGAGAGGGGTGTAGGACACTGAATGGAGGTCAGTGGAGGGATTGGTAGAGAGGGGTGGAGGACACTGAATGGAGACCAGTGGAGGGATTGGTAGAGAGGGGTGGAGGACACTGAATGGAGGTCAGTGGAGGGATTGGTAGAGAGGGTGGAGGACACTGAATGGAGACCAGTGGAGGGATTGGTAGAGAGGGGTGGAGGACACTGAATGGAGACCAGTGGAGGGATTGGTAGAGACGGTTGGAGGACACTGAATGGAGACCAGTGGAGGGATTGGTAGAGACGGTTGGAGGACACTGAATGGAGGTCTGTGGAGGGATTGGCAGAGAGGGGTGGAGGACACTGAATGGAGACCAGTGGAGGGATTGGTAGAGAGGGGTGGAGGACACTGAATGGAGACCAGTGGAGGGATTGGTAGAGAGGGGTGGAGGACACTGAATGGAGACCAGTGGAGGGATTGGTAGAGAGGGGTGGAGGACACTGAATGGAGGTCAGTGGAGGGATTGGTAGAGAGGGGTGGAGGACACTGAATGGAGACCAGTGGAGGGATTGGTAGAGAGGGGTGGAGGACACTGAATGGAGGTGGGTGTAGGGATTGGTAGAGAGGGGTGGAGGACACTGAATGGAGGTCAGTGGAGGGATTGGTAGAGAGGGGTGGAGGACACTGAATGGAGGTCAGTGGAGGGATTGGCAGAGAGGGGTGGAGGACACTGAATGGAGACCAGTGGAGGGATTGGTAGAGAGGGGTGGAGGACACTGAATGGAGACCAGTGGAGGGATTGGTAGAGAGGGGTGGAGGACACTGAATGGAGGTCAGTGGAGGGATTGGTAGAGAGGGGTGGAGGACACTGAATGGAGACCAGTGGAGGGATTGGTAGAGAGGGGTGGAGGACACTGAATGGAGGTCAGTGGAGGGATTGGTAGAGAGGGGTGGAGGACACTGAATGGAGGTCAGTGGAGGGATTGGTAGAGAGGGGTGGAGGACACTGAATGGAGACCAGTGGAGGGATTGGTAGAGAGGGGTGGAGGACACTGAATGGAGACCAGTGGAGGGATTGGTAGAGAGGGGTGGAGGACACTGAATGGAGACCAGTGGAGGGATTGGTAGAGAGGGGTGGAGGACACTGAATGGAGACCAGTGGAGGGATTGGTAGAGAGGGGTGGAGGACACTGAATGGAGACCAGTGGAGGGATTGGTAGAGAGGGGTGGAGGACACTGAATGGAGACCAGTGGAGGGATTGGTAGAGAGGGGTGGAGGACACTGAATGGAGACCTGTGGAGGGATTGGCAGAGAGGGGTGGAGGACACTGAATGGAGACCAGTGGAGGGATTGGTAGAGAGGGGTGGAGGACACTGAATGGAGGTCAGTGGAGGGATTGGTAGAGAGGGGTGGAGGACACTGAATGGAGGTCAGTGGAGGGATTGGTAGAGAGGGGTGGAGGACACTGAATGGAGGTCAGTGGAGGGATTGGTAGAGAGGGGTGGAGGACACTGAATGGAGGTCAGTGGAGGGATTGGTAGAGAGGGGTGGAGGACACTGAATGGAGGTCAGTGGAGGGATTGGTAGAGAGGGGTGGAGGACACTGAATGGAGGTCAGTGGAGGGATTGGTAGAGAGGGGTGGAGGACACTGAATGGAGGTCAGTGGAGGGATTGGTAGAGAGGGGTGGAGGACACTGAATGGAGGTCAGTGGAGGGATTGGTAGAGAGGGGTGGAGGACACTGAATGGAGGTCAGTGGAGGGATTGGTAGAGAGGGGTGGAGGACACTGAATGGAGGTCAGTGGAGGGATTGGTAGAGAGGGGTGGAGGACACTGAATGGAGACCAGTGGAGGGATTGGTAGAGAGGGGTGGAGGACACTGAATGGAGACCAGTGGAGGGATTGGTAGAGAGGGGTGGAGGACACTGAATGGAGGTCAGTGGAGGGATTGGTAGAGAGGGGGGTGGAGGACACTGAATGGAGGCCAGTGGAGGGATTGGTAGAGAGGGGTGGAGGACACTGAATGGAGGCCAGTGGAGGGATTGGTAGAGAGGGGGTGGAGGACACTGAATGGAGGTCAGTGGAGGGATTGGTAGAGAGGGGTGGAGGACACTGAATGGAGACCAGTGGAGGGATTGGTAGAGAGGGGTGGAGGACACTGAATGGAGACCAGTGGAGGGATTGGTAGAGAGGGGTGGAGGACACTGAATGGAGACAGTGGAGGGATTGGTAGAGAGGGGTGGAGGACACTGAATGGAGACCAGTGGAGGGATTGGTAGAGAGGGGTGGAGGACACTGAATGGAGACCAGTGGAGGGATTGGTAGAGAGGGGTGGAGGACACTGAATGGAGACAGTGGAGGGATTGGTAGAGAGGGGTGGAGGACACTGAATGGAGGTCAGTGGAGGGATTGGTAGAGAGGGGTGGAGGACACTGAATGGAGACAGTGGAGGGATTGGTAGAGAGGGGTGGAGGACACTGAATGGAGACCAGTGGAGGGATTGGTAGAGAGGGGTGGAGGACACTGAATGGAGACCAGTGGAGGGATTGGCAGAGAGGGGTGGAGGACACTGAATGGAGGCCAGTGGAGGGATTGGTAGAGAGGGGTGGAGGACACTGAATGGAGACCAGTGGAGGGATTGGTAGAGAGGGGTGGAGGACACTGAATGGAGACCAGTGGAGGGATTGGTAGAGAGGGGTGGAGGACACTGAATGGAGACCAGTGGAGGGATTGGTAGAGAGGGGTGGAGGACACTGAATGGAGACCAGTGGAGGGATTGGTAGAGAGGGGTGGAGGACACTGAATGGAGACCAGTGGAGGGATTGGCAGAGAGGGGTGGAGGACACTGAATGGAGGTCAGTGGAGGGATTGGTAGAGAGGGGGTGGAGGACACTGAATGGAGGTCAGTGGAGGGATTGGTAGAGAGGGGTGGAGGACACTGAATGGAGACCAGTGGAGGGATTGGTAGAGAGGGGTGGAGGACACTGAATGGAGACCAGTGGAGGGATTGGTAGAGAGGGGTGGAGGACACTGAAAGGTTGGTAAGGTGGATGAGTCTTGCAGCGGCATTCATTATGGATTGAAGGGGGGAGGAGTCTATGTAAAGGTAGTCCAATGAGGAGGGAGTTGCAGTAGTCGAGGCGAGAGATAACCAGGGAGTGAGTTAGAAGCTCGGCGGTGTCATTAGTTAAAAAGGGGCGTATTCTGGAAATGTTGCGGTGGGTGAGGCGGCATGATTTGGACAGGGATTGTATGCGGGTCTGAAAGGACAGTTCAGAGTCTAGGATTACCCCCTGGCACCCTGGCATGTGGGGACGGTCTGATAGATGTGCCATTGATCTTGACTGAGAAGTCGGGGGAAGGGGCACGTGGGGGAGGAAATATTAAGAGCTCAGTTGTGTACAACACCGTGCAATTGCCAGATAAAACCACCAAAAGAAAGTTCTATTTGTGGGGAAAAAGGACGAAAGTTTAGTTTGTGTACAACACCGTGCAATTGCCAGATAAAGCGACGCAGTGCCGTATAGCAAAAAATGGCCTGATTATTAAGGGGGAAATCCTTCCGGCACTGAAGTGGTTAAAAGCAAGCCTGCTGATCTCACAGGTTTGCTAATGTGACAGGAGACCGCCGCTTTTAAAAGTCAACATGAAATCCATGTCACGGACTTCTATATACTGTATTTCATGATATAAGATGAGTTTAGTGGTAAAAAATAAAGTGTGAAATACAAGACTTCGGTGGGTGCAAAAAGATGTCCGCCGGGTGACCTCAGACTGTAGGCTGAGTGTTGGGTGTACCAAGATGGCCGCGACGGAACGTCACTTCTGCCTAATCTGATGGCACATCGGCAAACATCAAGTCCACGGTACCCACCGATCGGCTCCCGCTGTGTGCAGGGCCGGTTTTAAGGCAGGGCAAAAGGGGCAGCTGCCCTGGGCCCTGTCATTGTTGTGGGGCCCAAAGCAGCTGCCTCATACTTGCCAACTATCCTGGTATAAATTCCCTCGTCCCTTGAGGGTTTAGTCCTGTGCAGTGTCCCAATATCTCAGTGTGAAGTGCTGATACTAATGCTGCCCAGCTCTGCCCTATTGTTGTGTACAGATGACTCACCTGCAGACCTGTGTTTACATGTAAATTACTGGCATTCATATGTATACGATACGTAAATAGCGGCGTCTGGCAGCATTGATATGTATCTCATGCCCCCCTGAGGTCATATCCACAGTAATCTCTAGCAACTAATCAACAAGCAGAAATCATGTGCTGTACCTCTAGCAACCAATCAACAAGCAGAAATCATGTGCTGTAACCTCTAGCAACTAATCAGTGAGTCGTAATGTGTGCTGTAACCTCTGGCAACCAGTCAGTGAGCGGTAATGATACACTGTAACCTCTGGCAACCAGTCAGTGAGCGGTAATGATACACTTTAACCTCTGGCAACCAGTCAGTGAGCGGTAATGATACACTTTAACCTCTGGCAACCAGTCAGTGAGCGGTAATGATACACTTTAACCTCTGGCAACCAGTCAGTGAGCGGTAATGATACACTGTAACCTCTGGCAACCAATCGCAATAGCTGCCTGATCTGATTGGGTAAACTGATTTTGAGTCTAGCTGCTATTTATTGTATGTCTCAGAGCAGGTGGAGAGCAAAATTGCATGGGAAAAGTTTTGTTCAGGGTCCAATCAATATTATAGACGGCCCTGGCTGTGTGTGATCACAGCAGAAGCAAGCTGCCAGCAGCTCCTGCAAAAAAAAAAAAAAAAAACCCCACGGAGCTCCCCATCAAAAATGCATTGGAAACGTGGCAAACCCGCATAAAAAATGCATTTAATTTTTGATGCAGTTTTTGAGTCACATGATAAATGCACAGAAATATATATAAAATCGGTGATTATTACCTCTCCTTGTGCCACATCCTAGTAATCTACACCAAACTAAAATACCCCCTTGGCTGGACTTTAAAGGCACTAATTGTAGAAGAAAAAAAAAAAAACAGTTTTTTTTTTTTTTTTAACAATGGTGTATAAAATAAATTAAAAAACACACAGAAAATGGAATGAATACAAATCTGTATCAAAACTACACCACAGAAATATTTTGAATATGATCCTTCTTCAGCCGACGCGTTTCAGAGTAAATTCTCCTTCTTCGGGGGTGTTTGATGGGTAAAGATCATCTATCTGACATAAATACGAGAGTAAACATTAAATAATAACAGAGCAATACTGCGCCATCATCAAGCAATGCTCCGTTATTATTATTATTATTAGCGTTTTACTTTTACTCTTCTCGTATTTATGATCTTCCCCATCAAACACCCCCGAAGGAGGACAATTTACTCTGAAACACATCAGGTAACGGAGGATCATATTCAAAAATATTTATATGTGGTGTAGTTGGAATGAATACAAATATGTATAGATTTTCTATGGTTTTTTTTTTATATACCATTAAAAATTTTATTTATTTACCATCTTACACAATTTTGTCATACAATTAGTGCCTTTAAAGTCCCCCCCAAGGGGGAATTTAGTTTGGTCTATGATAAATGCACCGTAAATACCGTATTTACCGGCGTATAACACGCACCCCAAGTTTAGGAGGGCATTTTAAAAAAAAAAGGAAAAAAAAAATGTTTTTAGGAGGGAAGTTTAGGAAAAAAAAATACAAAAAAATTACATTTAAGCGTCATTTGCAGCCTTGCCCAAGTTTAAATTTCCCGCCGCCGAGACAGACCGCGCGTGCGCCGCCGGAAAAGACTGAGCCGACTGTTCGGCTCCGCTCGCGGTCCCGCCTCCCCGCTGTTTCGGGAGCGAGCGCAGGGAGGCGGGACTACGAGCGGAGCCGAACAGACAGAATCGGTCTTTTCCGGCGGCCCTTCAGTCTTTTTCGTCAGCGCTCGCTATTTTTGTCACTTTTTTTGGGGGTATCGGCGTATAACACGCACCCACGACTTTCCCCCGATTTTAAGGGGGAAAAAAAATTGCGTGTTATACGCCAATAAATACGGTACTAAACATGTGCAATTCGTCTCGAATTAGCTTTTTAACGAATTTCGACAAATTCATTAATTCGGAAATAATCGAATTAACGAAAATCCATTTAACAAATTTTTCCGAATATTCGTAAATTCATACATTCGTAAATTCATAAATTTGGAAATTCAGAAATCTGAATTTATAATTAACTAATAATAACTTAACTATTAAATTATAGGTATTGTAATTTCCTTTGGCTGTTAGTGAATGTAACAAACTACAAAATGTATCTTAAGTTACAAATTATCCGAAATAACGAACGCCGCATCCAAACAAATGGAACGTAATGCATTAATAATAAAAATGTTTTATTATTATTATTTGTTATTAATTTGTTCCGTTCCATTTTGTTTTGATGCGGCATTCATTATTTCAGATAATTCGTGGTCACCAACAGCCAAATTTGAAAGGAAATACAACACCTATAATTCAATAGTCACTATTTCAGATTTTCTATTTTTTGGGTTTTCGTATTTTTGTATTTCCAAATTTTCTAATGTACGAAGGTACTAATGTACTAATTGCGATCATAACAAAATGACCTGAAAAACGAAAAAAAAAAAAAAAAAAAAAGAATGAAATGAAGATGAAGGAATTTTCTGGCAGTGCACATGTCTGGTACATACAGAGAAATGTTTTCAGCGCCCATTATTGCCACACTTTATTCAATCAGCAAAACGCTGATCCGATAACCCCGTTTTCACCCGACAATTTTCGGCGGCCCATATATCATTACATCTCTAAATACCTCCTCACCACCTGTCAAATGCTCTCCGAAGAGCGATCTGAACACGGATCCCTCTTCAGAAAGCCAGTATGAACGACCCCCCCAGAACTCCATTAAGAAAAACACAAAAGGCACACAGATTTTCTTTTAAATATTTTTTTTTTTTTATTTTTTTTTATATCAGGAATTTATGGGAAACAACTGACTGTGAAAAGGTGCGCTCAGAGATTGTTAGAGAAGGACGAGGATGGGGGGGGGAGAGAATTCATGTCGCCGGAGAGACAATCCCAAAAAGATGTACAAATTTGTGTTTTACACGATCGGTTCCAGGAAAATCGATGGATTTGGCAGTCAAGTTTGGCTCAGGATCATGAGAATTATTGAGCACCAGCTGATGAGCAGAAATGTTCTGCCCCAAAATAAATAACGAGTTCTCTTTGAGACACGCACACGCTCAAACCCACACACACGCACACGCACGCACCGGCAGGCTCGTATAGCAACCTGGTGCATGAGGCAGCGAAGATCTGCACAGGATCACCCAATCAGATTATTTCTGTGACCTAGGACTCAGTAAAGTGAAATTAAGTTGGCTTCTCCAGGTAAAGGGCGCCCGGAACAACCATCACACCCATGGCCGCTCCGGGTAAAGGGCGCCCGGAACAACCATCACACCCATGGCCGCTCCGGGTAAAGGGCGCCCGGCACAACCATGGCCGCTCCAGGTAAAGGGCGCCCGGCACAACCATGGCCGCTCCAGGTAAAGGGCGCCCGGCACAACCATGGCCGCTCCAGGTAAAGGGCGCCCGGCACAACCATGGCCGCTCCAGGTAAAGGGCGCCCGGCACAACCATGGCCGCTCCAGGTAAAGGGCGCCCGGCACAACCATGGCCGCTCCAGGTAAAGGGCGCCCGGCACAACCATGGCCGCTCCAGGTAAAGGGCGCCCGGCACAACCATGGCCGCTCCAGGTAAAGGGCGCCCGGCACAACCATGGCTCCTCCGGGTAAGGGCGCCAGGCACAACCATCGCTCCTCTGCACCATCTGCTATAATGAGCCGGAATGGGAGCGATTTATGAAATCTGGACCAATAGGAGCACTTCTAATGTAAGATGAACCCCAGATACCGCCATGCTATTGTTCCATTCTTCATAAATCTGGACCCCACTGACACCTACAGACACACTCCAACCGTTATCTGAAAGTTGTGAGCATAAAGTATGCAATTCATATTTTTAGTAAAAAGAGGAAGACGGTTTTATCAGCACCACATTTAAGATGGAGGACAAAAAAAATGGCATTAGATTGGGGGGGTAAGTAGCGGAGATGTTAGACGCATGGCTGCTCCACCTGTGGCCCTCCAGCTGTTGCAGAACTACAAGTCCCATTGCAAACTCCCAGAGGCATGATGGGACTTGTAGTTCCACAACAGCTGGAGGGCCCCAGGTTGAGCACCTATGTGAGGATTCTGGGAAAAATGGCAACTAGGTTAACCTTCCAACTGCATGAATCAAGCATGGGTGCCCTGCAACTAAAAGGAAAAATCCAGAACTTCAGCAGAAAATGAGGAGTACCCGACAGACGCAGGAGGAGGATTAAAGTCTGCAAGCCACACCCCAGAAATGTAAAAAAAAACTTGCAGTGACAACCAACTCCCCCCACCCCCACCTTTGATTGGATGCTGACGTCATCAGGTATAATGCATTGTACTTGAGGATGGCATAGAGCAGTGATGGGGCACCTCGGCACCCCATGTTTTGGAACTACATTTCCCATGATGCTCCGGCACTCTGCAGTGTAGTGGAGAATCATGGGAAATGTAGTTCCAAAACATCCGGGGTGCCGAGGTTCACCATCACTGGCATCCACAACCCAGGAAAAAAATGGCAGTAGATTAGAGGTAATAAAGGGAGAACTTCGAGGCTTCTGGCCAAAATGGCAACTGTTAGGTTAGCCCAAAATGTTCCAACTGCTTGAACCAAACATGGGTGCCCCGCAACCAAAGGGAAAGTGCCAGAGCTTCACCAAAAAAGGACCAGTACCCGACAGAAGCAGGAGGATTATAGACTTTAAGCCACACTCCAGAAATTAAAATAATAAAATAAAAATGACACTCCGCCCCCTTCCCCCATGAAACCTCTTCTAGTCGGGCAGCGGTTGTATGCCGACATCATCAAGTATAATGCACTGGACACGGGGATGACAGGCCTGACCACAACCCAGAGGGAAAAAAGTGGAGAACAGGAGAGAGGCTTCTGGGCAAAATGATAAGCCGGCCATAGATGGAGCAAATCTCGGCTGGATCAGCAGAAGAAAGAAAGAGGGAGAAAGAGAGAGGGAAGAAGAGTCCCGCGTAGAGAGAGGGAAGAAGAGTCCCGCGTAGAGAGAGGGAAGAAGAGTCCCGCGTAGAGAGAGGGAAGAAGAGTCCCGCGTAGAGAGAGGGAAGAAGAGTCCCGCGTAGAGAGAGGGAAGAAGAGTCCCGCGTAGAGAGAGGGAAGAAGAGTCCCGCGTAGAGAGAGGGAAGAAGAGTCCCGCGTAGAGAGAGGGAAGAAGAGTCCCGCGTAGAGAGAGGGAAGAAGAGTCCCGCGTAGAGAGAGGGAAGAAGAGTCCCGCGTAGAGAGAGGGAAGAAGAGTCCCGCGTAGAGAGAGGGAAGAAGAGTCCCGCGTAGAGAGAGGGAAGAAGAGTCCCGCGTAGAGAGAGGGAAGAAGAGTCCCGCGTAGAGAGAGGGATGAAGAGTCCCGCGTAGAGAGAGGGAAGAAGAGTCCCGCGTAGAGAGAGGGGGGAAGAGTCCCGCGTAGAGAGAGGGGGGAAGAGTCCCGCGTAGAGAGAGGGGGGAAGAGTCCCGCGTAGAGAGAGGGGGGAAGAGTCCCGCGTAGAGAGAGGGGGGAAGAGTCCCGCGTAGAGAGAGGGGGGAAGAGTCCCGCGTAGAGAGAGGGGGGAAGAGTCCCGCGTAGAGAGAGGGGGGAAGAGTCCCGCGTAGAGAGAGGAGGAAGAGTCCCGCGTAGAGAGAGGAGGAAGAGTCCCGTGTAGAGAGAGGAGGAAGAGTCCCGTGTAGAGAGAGGAGGAAGAGTCCCGTGTAGAGAGAGGAGGAAGAGTCCCGTGTAGAGAGAGGAAGAGTCCCGTGTAGAGAGAGGGGGGAAGAGTCCCGTGTAGAGAGAGGGGGGAAGAGTCCCGTGTAGAGAGAGGAAGAGTCCCGTGTAGAGAGAGGGGGGAAGAGTCCCGTGTAGAGAGAGAGGAAGAGTCCCGTGTAGAGAGAGAGGAAGAGTCCCGTGTAGAGAGAGAGGAAGAGTCCCGTGTAGAGAGAGAGGAGGAAGAGTCCCGTGTAGAGAGAGAGGAAGAGTCCCGTGTAGAGAGAGAGGAGGAAGAGTCCCGTGTAGAGAGAGGAAGAGTCCCGTATGTAGGGGAAGAGTCCCGTGTAGAGAGGGGAAGAGTCCCGTGTAGAGAGGGGAAGAGTCCCGTGTAGAGAGGGGAAGAGTCCCGTGTAGAGAGGGGAAGAGTCCCGTGTAGAGAGGGGAAGAGTCCCGTATATAGAGGAAGGGTCCCGTATAGGGGGGGGAAGAGTCGCTCCACCAACATGTAAAATTCGAATGACTTCTGCAAGTTGATTAAAAAAAAAGTTCTACCCACTTTTTTTCATTACTTTTAGTAGAGGCCTCGTATGTTTTTTTTCTTTTATTTTTACACTTTAAAGGTAAATGGGATGGCAAAGGGAAGGTTGAAGGAAGTTAAAGTGGAGAAAGTTATGGGGGCCAACATACAAGGAGATGTAAACATGGAGTCCAATGCGAGGAGGGAGGGGGAAGGAGGAGGGAGGAGGAGGAGGAGGGAGGGAGGAGGGAGGGGAGGGGGAGGAGGAGGGGGGGATGAGGGGAGGGGGGAGAGGGGGGGGGGGAGGGGTGCGATGGCACTTGTAGTGTTTTCTAGCGGGTGCACCAGAAGCGACTTGCTTTTTGTAACCACATTTTCCATTTTCAGGGTCATAAAAAAGGAAACAAACTTATAGTAACACAGCTTCAGGGTGCGTCACAAGGAAAGCCCCAGCAGGACGATCTGTAACAGGAATAGAACATTTCGGAGGTAGTTCGTGTGACAAGATGGGATAAGGGAAGGACAGAGAACGGCTGGGATATAATACAACGGGGATGGGGAGAGCCGGCAACATAAAACTGGGGCATCTAATAAGGCAGGGGAGACCGATATCCATGTCAACCAATCAGCCATTTGACCTCTGTAATTTATGAACTCCGATTGGCTGCTGGGGGGGGGGCTATGGCATTTCATATCCTCACTGCTCTTGGTTCTGCCTTAATGAATTAGCCTGAAATTGGTGGATGGGAGAGATCAGCACAGAAGGAACGGGGAATTAGAAAGACAGAAGCCAGATAAGAACTGGAGACAGACCCTGCATGGTGTGTGGGTCTCAATAACCAACACCAGCTAATGCCGTCACTATAGGAGTGCGCCCCCTGCAGGGTCTTAGAGAAAAAGTCTAATACTGTCACGAACATGGTCTATATCTCCCATCAGGCTAATCAGCATTCGCTCCTCCTGAGAAGACAGAGAGAAATGCAGGTACCACACAACCCAAATAATCGCTGCTCTCCCCTCTAGGGGGAGCCTGTGCTTATTTCTTCTTCCTTTCCTGGGAGCATCGTGGACAGTACCTAGAGAGAAGAGAGGAGGGGGAGCGGTAAGTACAAAGGAATAAGACCAATAGTATGTTGCAGGGGTAAGAACAGAAAGCAGAGATTGGGAATGAGGAGGTTAATAGACAAAGAAGGATGACAGAGAGATGGAACTGAGGGGGGAAGACAGAGGGGTGACATGGGACAGGAACCAAGCGGATGATACAGAGACGCAAGAAGGAATGGCAATGATGAAGACTGATGCAGAGAGAGATATTTCTGAGGAAAAGGACAAGGCAAGGTGAGTGATGGGGAGCAGCAAGAGGAAGACAGACACAGAGTGGAGGGCGCGCGCCGGGGGGACAGACAAACACAGGAGGGGAGGGTGCGAGCCAGGGGGACAGACAGACACAGGAGGGGAGGGCGCGAGCCGGGGGGACAGACAGACACAGGAGGGGAGGGCGCGCGCCGGGGGAAACAGACAGACACAGGAGGGGAGGGCGCGCGCCGGGGGAAACAGACAGACACAGGAGGGGAGGGCGCGCGCCGGGGGAAACAGACAGACACAGGAGGGGAGGGCGCGCGCCGGGGGAAACAGACAGACACAGGAGGGGAGGGCGCGCGCCGGGGGAAACAGACAGACACAGGAGGGGAGGGCGCGGGGGGGAAACACACAGCGGAGGGGGGGCGCGCGCCGGGGAGGACAGACAGACACAGGAGGGGAGGGCGCGCGCCGGGGAGGACAGACAGACACAGGAGGGGAGGGCGCGCGTCGGGGGGGACAGACAGACACAGAGTGGAGGGCGCGCACCGGGGGGACAGACAGACCGAGAGAGCGAGAGAGACAGAGACAGACACAGAGACAGAGACAGACACAGAGACAGACACAGACACAGAGACAGACACAGACACAGAGACAGACACAGACACAGAGACAGACACAGACACAGAGACAGACACAGAGACAGACACAGACACAGACACAGAGACAGACACAGAGACAGACACAGAGACAGACACAGAGACACAGACACAGAGACAGACACAGAGACAGACACAGAGACAGACACAGAGACAGAACAGAGACAGAGACAGAGACATAGACAGACACAGAGACAGACACAGAGACAGAGACAGACACAGACAGAGACAGACACAGAGACAGAGACAGAGACAGACACAGACACAGAGACAGACACAGACACAGACACAGACACAGACACAGACACAGACACAGACACAGACACAGACACAGACACAGAGACAGACACAGAGACAGACACAGAGACAGACACAGAGACAGACACAGAGACAGACACAGAGACAGACACAGAGACAGACACAGAGACAGACACAGAGACAGACACAGGGGAGGGCGCGCCAGCAGACGGACTTGGAAGGGGTTGGGTAAAAAAATAATGATAAATGTGGAGAGGCAGCTATAAAAGGAGGAAGGAACACAGGCACACTGAACAGGGGAGGAAGGTCACATAACCAGTATATATAATCAGACTCACCATTTTCCACGAGGTTTTGTAGCGAGCCCAACACAGGCAAAGTGGAACCATTCAATCGAGCACTGCAGAGGAACAACCATGACAATGAGAACATTGCACACACATCACATATGTAAAGTTTTAGACTAAACAGGAAAAATACAACCGTGTGCGACAAGTTCTCCCCCCAGGAGAACAGACACCAACAAGTCTATTCTATAAAGTCGTGGAACAGCGGGGGGGGGGGGGGGGGGTTGGTTGGGGGGTCAACAGCAATCAGAGGTCGGTATTACAGCCGTAGCCAAAAGTTTTCAGAATGACACAAATATACATTTTTCAAAGTCCGCTGCCTCAGTGTTTATGATGGTAATTTGCATATACTCCAGATTGTTTTGAAGAGCGAGCAGATGACTCAACTTCCTCTTTGCCTTGAAAATTAACTTAATACCTCCCCCCCCCCCCAAAAAAAAAAAATTAAAAAAAGATTTCACTGCATTTCAGCCCCAGCACAAAAGAACCAGCTGACATCATGTCAGTGATTCTCTCGGTAACAGGTGACGAGGACAAGGCTGGAAATCACTCTGTAATGCTGACTGAGTTAGAATAACAGACTGGAAGCTTTAAAAAGGAGGTTGGTGCTTGAAATCATTGTTCTTCCTCTGCCAACCATGGTTACCTGCAAGGAAACATGTGCAGTCATCATTGCTTTGCACAAAAAGGGATTCACAGGCAAGGATATTTGCTGCTATTAGGATTGCACCTAAATCAACCATCGGATCATCAAGAACTTCAAGGAGAGAGGTCCAATTGTTGTGAAGAAGACTTCAGGCCGCTCAAGCAAGTCCAGCAAGCGACAGGACCGTTACCTACAGTTGATTCAGCTGCGGGATCGGGGCACCACCAGTGCAGAAGAGTTGGGGTGGGTGGTGATGGCACCACCAGTGCAGGAATAGCAGCAGGCAGTTGTGAGGGCATCTCCACGCACAGTGAAGAAGAAGAAGAAGGATTTGCCTTTAGTGTTTGATAAAATGGAGAGGGATGAGACCCCCTGTCAGGTTTCTATTGTTATCTGTGTCCCTGTCAGGGAGATTTCCCCCCTCTATTTGTCCCGCTTACGGTTATCACTGAAAGTGGTCCCCGGTAGCCACAGGGGGTTGTAAATCTGACAAGCCAACGGTTCATCGTCAGATGGAAGCGATCCGGCAGCTGTGCAGCCACTAGGATTACTTCCACCCCTCCCCCCAATATACGTGTCCTTGTTCATCTATTTTTAGGTAAACACTTTAGAGCTCTCCATGAAGGCGCGGCACACACACTTACATCGGGGTTGTCACAGCCGATCATCTCTCCGTAGGACACCTGATGGCACAGACAATAAGTGGGTTCATTGGGATCCACCGGCATATCGAGGACGTCGGAGGGGTGGACTTTGCTGAAGTTAGTAGCCGGTGCCCCGTACTCTACCCTGGGGGGGGGAAAGGAAAGTGTTCAGCATCGGTGCAGGATACACGCCGCCAATGAATAAACCCAACACCTCACTCACGTCTGAACCAGTTTGATTTTCTTCTGGCCGCTTTTTGTTGCCTCATCGTCGGAATTCTTCACCTTCGACTTGACCTTTGGGACCTTCTTCTCTTTTTGGCCTCTTCCTTCTGCAGAGAAAAAAAAACACAGAGCGTTAGTCGGGGGGGGGGGGGGGTAAAAATATACACAGAGCGTTAGTCGGGGGGGGGGGTAAAAATCTACACAGAGCGTTAGTCGGGGGGGGGGTAAAAATCTACACAGAGCGTTAGTCGGGGGGGGGGTAAAAATCTACACAGAGCGTTAGTCGGGGGGGGGTAAAAATCTACACAGAGCGTTAGTCGGGGGGGGGGGTAAAAGCTTTGTGCTTTTACTACTGGAAGACACTGATCAGTGGTTTTGCTTCACAGGAACCGTGTCTTCTGTACTCACAGAATGACAGTCTGCCTTGTTTACATAGGCAGACTGTCATTCTGTCAGTGTAACAGACGATTGGCCGGTCCGTGGGACCTGCTGTGTAAAATCCCACCGGGAGCGAGCGTGCGCCTGCGCCCAAAACCTGGAAGTGCAGAATCACATATATATACACACACACACGATTCTGCACAAATAGAGCTTTTTTTTTGGTGGTATTTGATCACCAAAAAAGATTGGACACTTTTGACACTATTTAGGGACCATTGAGGTTTATACAGCGATCAGAGCTATAACTAGCCACTGATTACTGTAGAAATGTCACTTGCAGGGAAGGGGTTAACACTAGGGTGTGATCAAGGGGTTAACTGTGTTCCCTAGCGTGTGTTCTAACTGATGGGGGGGGGGGTGGGAAGACTAGGGGAGGAGAGAGGTCATTGTTCATACTTAGTATGAACACACAATCTGTCTCCTCTCCCCTGAGATTTGTGTGTTTACATACACAGATCCCGGTTCTCACTCTGTCACGAGCGATCGCGGGTGCCCGTCGGTCATCGCGCCCGCTGGGCACGCGCACAGCTCCGATTCCCTGGACTTGGTTTACACTTCCGTTGTCACCAGGGGGAACCCCCCCGCCGACAGCTGAATAAATCGGTTGTTAAAGTGGTGTTGCCACAAAAAAAAAAAAAATAATGCCTGTTGCTCTAAATGCCTGTTGCTAGCGGGGCCCTCGTAGTCTGCCACCTTCAGTGCCCGGGCACTGACATCACTTCCCCCTCGCGCAGTGGGTGCCCACAGTAAGAATGCCGCCACCGCGAGCGGAGCGGAGAACGAGGGGGAGGGGGAGCCTCGTTCCCCCGCAACGCTGGACCCCGGGACAGGTAAGTTTCCGATTATTAAAAGTCAGCAGCTGCTGTATTTGTAGCTGCTGACTTTTAAAACATTTTTTTTAGTGGGCCCTCCTCTTTAAGGACGCAGGGGCCCCGCTCCTTGACTGATCATTTCCGGCTTTTGTTCATTTCAGCTGCCAGTGGGGGAATCCCGCTGACAGCTGAAAGAACCTCAGCCTGAAAGTATCAGTTTTCAGGTATGTGAGCATTTGTACGAGTCCCGATACTCCTACAAATGCTTAGTATCGGCACCAATACTGATGATATTGGTTCAACCCTAATGTCCATACAAGGGCGCTGATGTCACCCATTACTCCGCCCCTTTGTTTACAAGCTCTGTGTTGTGGGAAATTATCTGGATTTTTATTTTAACGGGAAAGTAACAGAAGTGTCACATAATGTGCTAGTATGCGATGCAGGTAAGTGTCACATAATGTGCTAGTATGCGATGCAGGTAAACAAAAAGGGGGAGGGGGAGGAGGAGGAGGAGGAGTTTACTTGCTCTTTAAATGTTCGTCTGTGTAACCCTTTATTAACCCTTCATGTACTCTAATCAGCCTTAATTAACTCCTTATTCTCCTCCATCTAATTATTATTATTATCCTGCTGATTTATTTTTTTTGGTTCACTTC